>JARQSV010000332.1:1173422-1385119 GCA_030142285.1 Calameuta idolon | reverse complement strand
CTCTCTCTCTCTCTCTCTCTCTCTCTCTCTCTCTCTCTCTCTCTCTCTCTCTCTCTCTCTCTCCCCCCCCCCTCTCTTGCATTCCCCATACCCCTCCGAACCACCCCGTTTATCTATCCGTGTTCTCTGTTTTCTTTCATCCCCTTTCCTTCGTATTCCTCCATCCGTTAGTCAGTCAGTCAGTCCATCCGTCTATCGGACCCTGGACCAGGTACATCCGTCGACGGCGTCGGATTTCAAACGTGACGTCACTAGCGTCGATTTTTGTCACGATTGAAATATAAAAAAAAATTAAAACCGTCCATTAACGTATTTGACTGGATTCCTGTCGCTTGTGGACGATGGAATGTATATGTGTAATTTTATTATTTTTTCTCTTCGTTATATCGTTAACTTCCGAACGAAATTTTGCCTATGGTAATCTGACTGACGTACAGTCGCTTTCAAAGTACCTGAAATAACTGGTATATCGATAGTAGTAGTCTGACTTCGACCCTCGAGAAAGTTACCAGCCCCCTTTTCAGGGGTTGGAAGTTGAAGAGACGAGAAAAGCATCGACGAGGAATCAGGATAAATCCAAGAGCCGAGAGCAGTATCGCGGGAAGGAGGAAGTCCCAGGGGGACGCGGACGTCGGCGTCGGGACGCCTGGAATCACGCGAATGGCTGAGGGAAAGAAGGTAGATATAGGGTAGAAGGTACATAAGGTAAAGGGAGCTTTCCCCAATGGAAAGGGATGACGGGGGGTTGAGGAGGGGGGTGACAAGGGACAGCCTTGAGGGAGACAGAGGGAGGGGAGGTTCTGCGCAAAGCCAAAGACGCGCTTCGCTGAGCAGAAATTCACGATATTGCCCCTAGAGTCCTTCAACAGGAATATACATAGCTGTATATAATACATACCACACGTATATACATGTATGTACATGAATTTTAGAAAATTCCAAAAAACACCTATATATTTTTCGTTTCGAATCAACCACTTCCGGTATCGTTGTTCCACGTGCTATTACTCGACGTTCCTTTGCCTTGTTTACGTATTTAGATATATACATATGTGTAATCATTTATCGCGCATCTATCCAGAGTATTGCTATGACGTCACGAGCCCATACACTGCCAGTCTGGAGTTCTCAATTCCAAAGTTCGCGAGGAGCTAAGGAAAAGGCAGGAACGGATACGACGAGGTACACAGGAGATAAGCAAAGGTAAGAAACCCCATGAGAGAGAGTGAGAGGGAAAGAGAGGATCGAGTAAGCGGTAAGAGTGAGAGAGAGAAAGAGTGAGTGAGAAGGACTAGCAAAAGGAAGCTGCTTTAACGCGAGAGAGACCGAACGATGAGAGTGACGGTGAATTGGTAGTGGTGGGGGTAACTCGAATGGAAATCCCGGATGCTGATTGGCTATGGGAAGCTCCGCCTCTTATGGTAGCCCGGATCGTCGCTCGGATACACCGTCGGTACTTACGGTGAATCGGAAACTTGCCTGGACCCCCATACTGTTTCTGTATTATACATATAGATACGATTCCATATATGCACGTAGGTAATCTACCTCGTCTCGGCGCAGCCAAACCCGGGAGACCCCAAACTGGAGGATTACGTGACTAAGGACCAGAACGAATTCCGTCATTCGTCTTTTAACCTTGTTTCCGAAATTTGAAAAACGAATTTTCCGTTCTTCGCCTCCAATGACCCTTAATCGAGTAACTTGACCCATGTGCTTACGCCATAGTCACTATATGTAGGAACATGGGTAATTTTGGAAGTTTACCAGGTAGTGATTTTTTGGGGTCATTGATAGTAATTCATGATATGTTTATCTTGGGTATCTGATCCGAATATAGGGAATTATACTATGTCCCATATGAAAGACATCGGAAATAATTATGACAAAAATATATATAATGCGTATATAGAGGTGAGAGGTGTTTGGGTAAAAGTGAAAAAGAGGGTGACTTTCGATAATAAATATTATAGCAGGTAAAAGAAGAAAAATAAGGTGAAACAAGGAAAAATTACGAGCACGAGGTGAAAAGTTTGGAAAGTGGAAAAAGTAATTCCAGAAGGTGGGGGGCGGGGGGGGGGCAAATCTTCTCGCACCTACCTCCCCTCTAGACAGGATCTAATTATGAGTTAGGAAACTTGTGAAATTAATAAAACTTGGGAGCACCCGGTAGAAGCGATGGAAGTGGCGAGAATCGGTACTAGCGGTGAAGACGGTAAGAACTTGCGTACCCAAGAACCCCCCCCCCCCCCCCCCCCCCCCCACGTGCATTTGCTCCAATCCTTCCAGTTATTACTCGTGGAAGTAAAATTCGCAAGGCTAAGTTACGTAACTAAGGAGGGAAAGAGAGGAATGAGATAGAGAGGGGAAGTGGAAGGGAGGGGAGCAAGAGAAGAACCAGGATAGAAGATATAGAAGATTAGGTGGTTGGTATAGCTATGCATGGTATGTACTCTGAGAGGATCAAGAGTGCGTAGGAGAGAGAGACAGAGAGAGGGGGGGGGGGGGGAGAGATGGTGGATTCTGAATTTAGCAGTCTAATACGCCTGAAACTCCAGCGTCCCCAGTCGAGAAAGTTTCGAGCTGGTGCGAGATAGCTACGCCATGTCTGTAAGTACAGCGTCCCAAGTATAAGGGGTGCTTGGCTAGGGGTTGGAGAGCCTGGAGAGGATGAAGTGAAGAAAGTAGGGGTTGCAAGAGGAAAAGGAGTTCTACCAAGAATTCTCAACTTTTAAAATCCATCTCTTATCTTCTTCTCTTTCCCCTGCTATCGGCAACACTTTCATCGTAATGTTCTTACTGAAACTTTGGTCCAGCCCAGCATCCATCAATTTCAATGAGCACATAGAATATCCATATTTTTACCTGACACTCATTTTTTTTACATACTATATAAAATGTCTTATATGACTATTATTTTTTTTTTTAATGTAGTCCATCGGCAACATTTACTAGTTATGATTATTATTTCATACTGGGCAATGCTACAGAGACACTTCCGGACGGGGTTGACGTGAAGGGTCCTCGAAGGGCCACGTGGGACCTCAGACTCGCCACGCTGTGAGAGTCCTAGAAATAATTCGATGTCAGGGACAAGCTGTGGTTTTTGCGCGGAACCTCGAGTGTCCACGTTGACACCATTGACAGTTGACAGGAGTGACAGTGTTTGTTACTCAATAACAATGACGAAGTTTTCGATCCCTTCTCGATCAGAGGATTGTCTATTCGTTTTTATTATTTCCTATAATTTTTTTTCCTCCCCTCGTACGCTCCTCCGCCCCTCTTTTCTCTCGACAAGTAAAACCGTGGTATTGTTCTGCTGTGACCAAGACGGTAACCAGCATGGCCGCGATAGGAGAAACAAAGACAAGCTTCGGGAGAATCTGGAAACGGATGACAGAGAGGGACTCATGAAGGCAGTAAATAATAATATCTGAGTGGTCAATGGGAAATACAGAAAGTTAGGGGTGGCTCAGAAGTTCATCGACGGGTTTGTATCCTTGTATCACATTGAATGGAATAGTTATTCAAATCCCAAAATAAATTCGGAACAAACCCAAGCAATATGTAGCGTTTAGCCGGTATTATTTCGAACCACCCCATCCCACCCCCACCTGACAGTGGCGTAGGCACTGCCAGTCAGAGGCTGAATCGTAATTACAATGGTAGATCCGAAGGGCCAATCCCCTATGTTAGCCACCCCCGTTCATCCTAGAGTTTCGCGTATTTAACGCAACCACCCCCCGGGGAACGTTAAGGGTGAACTGGTTACCCGAAGGGTGCTAAGCTCTCCTGTCGCTCAGGCTTACCCCTGATTTGCTCACATTATTCGGATGGTTCCAGATTCAACTGGCGAGTCCGACACCCCTCCCTTCCCTCCCGGGCACAGGGTGCGATACCCATAAGACACCCCATGAAAATTACCAAAGGGGGTTGTTGGTTCTTTTATCCCTGCAATTGTTTTTCGATACGATGACATCGGGGCACCGATTGCCACAGGTCATGGATCAGGCAGCTTTGATAAATTTTTATACGAGTTTATAGTACGTGGGTGAATTTTATTACTTCTTTTTTTATCTCCCGTTATCTTTACCAAGGAGACCATTCGGTTGCTGAAAAATGTATTAAGGACGAATGTCTGTTTGACAGAAATTTATTGTACAAGGAACCAGCAGTACATCCCTTTGTTTTCGAAGGTCCCTGATAATTTCTTCATGAATTTTAATCCCTTGCTGCTCGAAGCTTTCATGCATTTTAATTCGAACCCCTTTTCACCCCCATTTTCTGCCATGTCCCTCCCCAAGATCCTTTGGTAGGTATATATCACTCCAGCATCCCATTCTTCTTTATCTTCTTCTCGCATTTCTCTTTTACGATTCTCTCTCCGCGTTGACCTTTGTCTAAGTAAATTTTGTCAATTATCAAAGATGCAAATTACTTGAAAAAAGTGATAAGATAAAACACGTAGCTCTTATCGGATTATAATTTCACATATGTATATTCTGAACACCTTGTAGATTGGTACGCGAATACCAAGATGCATCGGTACATAGATACACGAGTATATGGTCACCCGTCTACATGTACACTCCCAACTAGAAATACCAGCTGACATACAAGTACACAAGCCAGACACACTCTACCCGAAGAGTATCAAAGTGTATGTGAAATAAAACATACCTAGCATACGTCACACACCACATGTGACAAGTGTCTCAGTATTTCATAAAGTCCAACAGACCAGAATGAAATTTTCAGTTGAACTCCAATCAGCAAAATATTTTAATGATTACGTAAATATCCTAATTTCCATAAAATAATTTTTTTCTCACTTCTCCCTCTAGCGATAATCATAACGTAGAAAGAATGTCTGGAGTTTACAGAAAAAATTGCATACAGACTGCAAGTACGCGGACAAATTTTTTAATGGAGTTTTACCCAATGAAAATTACGAAAAATTATACAGTGATAGGGTTTAATGAAAAATGTCTAAAAGGATACTAGGCACTATTCTTCTCTTACTCGACTATTTAGCCTGGCCAGTTTACAATTGAAGATTTTCTATGTACAAGGTAGACTACGTGGGTCTCTCCTTGTTAGCACTTAATTAACTAGCACCGGCACAACCAGTCTCCGTTCTCCAGTTTCTTCGTTCTACGAATATACGAGAGGTCTGGGTTAGAAAGACTCTCATATAGATATACATCGCATGCATAACCAGCAGATCCTATAGAGCCTGTATAACCTGTACAACGATTAGGTCGTATAGTGAGCACTCGGTACAGAGTACAGTATATGACAGCACGTATGGTGTATTAATAATGTTTTACGGTATTTCCAAGAATATCGAGAAAATAATTATGAAATATTAATAGGAAGGCGAGGAGTACCACTATACGAACAACCTTTTCAACTGTTTGCTATATTACCCAATGAGCCAATCAGCCATTGAGCTATCGCAGCCGACGAATAACCCAGCGTCCACGTGACTGAGCAATCGCTATACAGGGTGTCGTTAAAAAATAAAATAAATTCGAAAATTTACAAAGAATACCGTTTCAATGATTTCGCAAAAATTAACATTTATTATTTTATTTTATAATAAATTTATTCTGTTACTCCTTGCCAGACAGAGTGACCTTTCGCCTATTATGCACGTAGACGTTAAAAAAAAACTGCAATCTGATGATACAAAAAATTGAAACAAATCGGCTTCTGTAAACATGTTAACGTTTCGTAACATTGATAGTAAAATGAGCGGGAAAAGTGCGACCTGTTTGAATTTCGATTTTGAATCCAGCCGGTGGATTGCGTGAAAATTCCTTCTATAATTCTCCCTGTATAGTTCTGTCTTTTTCCTTGTCTCTCTTTTGCCTGACGTATAACTGCCTTTCGATTCTTCACTCAATCCCTCGTGTTCTACGTACGCGAGTTCATAATAAACCCAATCAGCCTTTTTATTAGTTCCCATCCCGTGTGAATTGACGCCATTTAAACTTTACGAAGATCAAGTACTTTTCTGTCTACTATCTTTTTATACTGTTGACAAGCATATAATCATTGGGATAACCAAGCAAGCAATCAAACTGTGAACGAAACCAAGTAGCTCGCGGGCCCCGCGACTCACCTGGCAATGTAAATTTGTTACTATTTCTAAGTCAAACACTTGAATTTCTAAAGGATTTGTAAGTCGACAAAGATTGACGCCCGGTAAATATTTGCCGTAATTCATAGCCGGATTGGCCGCATTGTTCGATTTCATCTTAGACCTCGACGACGCCCGACGTCGGAATTGAATGGTTCATTTGCCAATCCCATATGTAATTGTATTCCTTTCCCACTCTTTCCCTCTGTTGCTATTTCAGTCCTTCGACGTTTATCCAACTGTTCTTTCTGTGTACATTTTAGGTTTTTCCTCTCAAAATCGTATTTTACTATTCGATGCTCATGAATGACTTCGATGAAATTTTATTTAAAAATAAAAATATAAATATAAATTTTTTTCTACTACATCTGTCATACGATTAATGTAAGCGTGTCGTGGGCTTCCCACCCACTTAGACTCTTGGTAATTGAATTTCACCAAATCCTTATAAAACTCCACGTATTAGCCAGGCATATATAGACACGCTCATTCCGACGAGAGTTTGACGACAAAATATTTGTCGCTCAAACAGCCTGCTCGAAAAGTCCTCGCGTTACACGTCAAGTTTTACCGTCGACTCAAGGGACGCCGACGCCGACGTCAGAGTAGAGGATTCTCACGCGAAATCAATCCGAAAGAAACACTCTTGAAAATTCATGAAACCTTCCCCCCCCCCCCCTCCCCGCTCTCTCTCTCTCGCTTCATCTAATAACTCATTATTCTTTACCATCTCTAAACCTATCGCAACCTTATTTGTCGATACACTTACACAAAGCTCACTGGGTAATCAAGAGGGATTGACACGTATAACACCGCAGAACAATTTCGTCGGACTAAAAAGACAAACTCATCATTCTCGTTAACGTATTCACAAATATTATTATTCTTCAGATTTCTTATCTCAAAGGTATAATAATTACGTAATTCTTAATCCACTCGCACACATTAATATTGTATACGTAAATGATAAAAGCAAAATTTCATGTCAATTATTTTATCGACTATCCAATAAATATATTGTGATCCATGCACGCTATATACATATATTACTGTTACCTGGACCAATATTTATTGCTACGACTTTTTCGAATGTAATACGCGATAATGTCCGTGACAAAGTAGGTACTCAAAGTGCGTAGATATTACGCAATTACGTGAGAGGCTATCCCGAGGCACGTGTCATGAAAATATATGTATGAAGTTACCTGAGTACATCGCTACCTTGGTACCATGTGTTAACCAGACTAACCAAGATAATCACTCATTACGAGCATTTAGCATGGACAATATGGTCCCCGTAAGAAGATCGCACGAGCATCTCCCATTGGCTGCGGCTAACTCGGTAATAATTCATAGAGCAAATATATCGGGTGTTTTCATTAGCGAGTGATCTGGATTTTTTTTTTCACGCCTTACCTGCACCGTGCGAGCGTGATTGGTCGTTGCGTCAGGAGGAGAATCTGAGGATCATATTTTTTTTTTTTTCAATCCATTTTCTTTATCAAGACTCATCGACTCAACCGACAGTACTCGTGATAATTTTGACTTTGTGAAAAAAAATTTTTTTCACACATTGTATACTCATTTTCTTATTACGTTTTATCATTGAAATGACATCCTGGGTCACTTATGATTATTCGGGATGAACAATGGAGTCTGATTATTGGCTCACGAGAAATCGTCTGTACCTAGGTACCTATCTACGCGATGTACCTACAGCACACGGCCATGTTCACATGTGGCTGCGGAAGGTCGAGTGACGCGGTTCAGTCCCGGCTGCGCAAATATTGATCGAGGTGTCATCGTGTCGAAAAATTCCACCAAATGGAAATAAAATAGCGCAAACGTAAAATCGTGCGTTTCTCTATGACCGTATCGGATTGACCAGCTACGAAATACCCGTGCACGTTTATTGAATGTAACAGACCCGATAAGCTCGACGCCTGGCGTCGTCTTCGGACGTCCTGTACCGTACATTGAAACGTATGAAAAAGTAAGTAAAGAAAATCCTTGAAACCGTCCGTGACCTGAAGTCCCTAGTGACTCAAGAATCCCAATGAAAAAAAAATTGTTTACCAAATACAAAAAATAATAATTTCCAAAATGTTATATCGTACAAAGAACAATAAACCACGAGGCCAACGATCGATCAATCAAGCAAAGCAACGTCCATACGTACCATAGTGGTCATAGAATATTGGAAATATCGTGAATATCGAGAATATTGGTACACAGATTAGCTAGATGGTAATATTCGATGGTCATATCGTTATACGTAATGCAATATATTATAGAATAAGGTTTGACCGGGCCAAACATTGTTCTGTATGAACTCAATCCATCACCAACCGGTCAACCCTCTGGCTGCGTACCGCGTAGCAATATTTTCTTATCAGCGTCTAGGCTCGGTAAAATAATAGACTGAAAATCTCCGAAGCGTCACTCCCTTGGCTACGGACAATAATTTTTCAAGTTACCGTCGACCGATTTCATCAGGAGCATAGTAAGTCCTTACCATGTCCCTATAGTGTCCGTCGTATGTCCCGCCTATAGATTGGCGTTTTAACGCACCTTCTATATTGGCCACTTTCGGCCTTTCGGCCTTTCCGCCGAGAGTTAATCAACTTCCTTGCAGCAACGTTAAATCTACATTGTCTACGATGCGAAACGATTTACCAGCCGCAAAGTAAACTATATGCATATACACGTATAGTATCACGTGCAAATAACCTTGGGAATGAAAATCTATCAGGTACCGGTGAACATACGAAAAATAAACTATTGGATGTATCTCGCTCCCTTTACCTTTTTAAATGTCCACCCTGGGGGGTTAGGCCATTTTCAAGTGGCGACGTAACGCGAGGGAGCAAGAGTGCAGCATTTACACGGCTTCCAGCTGTGGCCCCATAGAAATACCACCTAGACCCCATGGAACCCACGGTGCCCATATACTTGCTGGTTGAAGCTTAAGCCATACGGGGGTGGTTCGACGCGTGCTACCCCTTGCTGTGCGCTTACCACCTGTTCCTTTGCCCTATCCCGACTATATCTGAGTATCATTCAATTACCTAATATGCCGCACCGACCGCACGATACTCGGATAAGATTGATCCGTTAAGCCAGTTAACTTCGACAATGAATTTTTGTCTATTCTGTGACCTGTGACCTGTATGAAATTTTTTAGCTATGTATATATCGTCATGTATGTATATTATACGTACTACGGAAAATAGTATGTATCACTGTTGTTTGTGTATTTATGCACTGTGCGGTAACCGATAGATAATATAATAATCAAATATCGATATCATCCGATTAACGTCTATGAAATAATATATAGGAAATTACCTATACGAATGATCTATAGAATGATTGTCTCGTCGATCCTATCGGAATCAATGTTTAGATTTCGGATGCCGCCTTGATAAGGGAATCGAAGCGTCGATGGTAATCGCATTAGTATACCTATCGACGATAAATCAGATAATTAGCGCTCGTAAACTCATCGTAAATTGGCATTATCGCGATTGCCCTCCTAGCGTTCACTGTTTACGTAAACGTTGCGGTTAACAGAGATCGTGGCAGCATCCGCATCTGCGCCCTACAACGGGCTCAACTGGATTTTCATATGTGCTCGAAGGGATTCCGTTTTGATAAGGAATGATTTCGTAATAAATCTTTTTTTATGTTCGAAAATTTTCTTACGAAAAGTTCAAGGAAGATCTGATCGGTTCACACGGTCAGCTATATATTGAAATCGATAGGGCTGGGTGGTTAATTAAAAAGCAATTCTCTCAGCTGGTAGATAAGTTAATTTCTCGTTGCGTTCGCGTCCTCAATGGCCACCACTTATGTATCGGCAAGTGGTTCTCGTCCAGAAGCAATTCCCGGAGGCGTTTTAGGTATGAGCGTCGCGACGCCCTGGCTGAGGCCTCAGGACTCACGTGATTTCCCATGCGTTTCACGTATGTCGAGTTCTATGAGAAACTGGGGATGAACGAGGTCTCGTTATATATATGTATACATGTTATACGGGGGTGCCTATGGTTATGGCGCTTATGGTGATACAAGAGTGAACTACTGTGATATAGCTAACCCAGTAAAGACTATAAGGACGCGTGTTTTGACAGGGCGCATGTACACGTGGCGTTCGGGCTGTTTGTAAAACATCGCGGACTCCTTTGTTGCGCAGATATTAACCGCGTTGCGCCACGCGACCCTTTCATTGTTCCCATTGTTGCGGCTTGAGGGCCACCAAGCGATAGGCCATTGTTGCTAGACGGCGTCACTTCGATTTCAATTTCGAAATTGCCACTCGTCATAATTTCTCTCACACCTCCCATGGCACTCAGTTCGTTAAACCAATGCTATTTGAATGTAGCAATGAAATACGATGAGATGTTCATTAATAACAATTAGCCCTTGTAGAGAAGATCGTAGGGATACAAAGTTACCTCGATTGTCAAAATTAAAAAGATTTTACTCTACGTCAACGTGGTTTACCCAAAAGTCATACAAAAATCATTTTCCATACTGGTAGGTTGTTCGTGGTATATAGATATTTAGGTATGATAAAAGTGTCTGGCAAAAATAAACATCTCTGTTCCAAAAAGCAACGGACTCCCGAAATGAATGTAATTTTTAAAAAATTTCTAGATAACCCGTCCAAGTGGAAACGAATAGAGCCGAGTCGAGTCGAAGGGTGCTTCCTAGCGCTTGCCACGGGGTGAAGTCTGTTTGCTCATAAAATATGCAGACATACGCCCTCCATAACTACTCGCAAGCTCTGAAGTTGCGTGCGAGTTGGCGTGCTTCGCGATTTTCTACGCTTCCTAGAGGCAAGGTGCATTAACATTAAGCGGAATTCTGTCCAATAGCTATAGTAACGTCATCTGTGTACACGCCTTACAAAATTACAGTTTCACGTCTGATTGGCACTAGAAGTGCCACAGCACCGAACACGCAAACGAAGTTGACACTGTTTATAGCACACGTGAGGAATAACGAATGAAAAAAAAAAAAAATCCGACACGATATTGACAAAAAAAGAAAACAAAGATCAAATAAAATTATCGAATTTTCACGAAAAAAAAAAAATGGAGTATGGAAAAAAATTTTTTAATCAATTATCGAAGATCAACCAAGTGGGAGGAAGTTTAGTCGACCGTGTGTAAATTGCATCGAGCACGTAGTTGCTATCGGTTCCACGTATTGCACACAGTGCACTGAGCACTTAGTCAGATACGTGACGAGAGACACGACAGGATAGAATTGTTGGCCATGTCACGAGTCACAGCGTCACGAGACCTGCCATGATAAAATCATCTTGCACTATGACCTTTGGATGGATATCACGGATATTGGAATCCTAGTCGATTTTTACCAAAACTGATATGGCGAGCTAGCATACGAATATATGTATATCACGTGACCGGTTCTGTCCGGCAATAGAGAATAGTATAGAGTGGACAGAGAGAGAGAGACAGCAGCCACTGAGAGAGAGAGAGAGAGAGAAAAAAAATTAATTTCTGATAAAATATATTTTTATGATATTAGAGTGAAAATGAAATTTTATGTGTAATTTTCAACTTTTATGACTGTGGCGACAGGGTGGGGGGTTGTTAAAAATTAAATGAAAGGGTCGATGCATTTATTGACCTATGATTATGAATTCGCTGTGTTGGCTGTCCTGCACGAGAGCTATAAACTGCTTTTTATATACGATTCTTATCAGACGTCTAGATTTCTACGGGGGTTAATTGCGATAACTCCTGGTAATACGTTCAGCCTGGCTTAAGCGTGCATGGGGTTAGCGAAACATTAACGCCGAATAACATATGCTTCGCGTTGGGTTAAATAATCCAGCGTGACTGTTTCATGTAGGACATAGTACCTTCGTACTCTACTGTACTATGCTACGTGACGAGGAGGTTTCGTGCACCACGTAACATCGCGTATCCTGGCTTGAACTAAACGTCACACGATATCCGCCATATGCTTTGCTTTGAGCTCACAGCAAAGTGCACCAATCTGAGAGCTGCTTGCCTTTCAATTATTCACTCCTGAGGAAGCATCTCGCTCTAACTATTTCTTCCTCTCTCACTCTCCCAGTCAAACGTTAAGGAGCGGAAAGCTGGTAGCTTATCAAGGACGAGATAAAGGGCCCAGTATGAAATTTGGGACCAGACACTTTGCAGTGACCAGATACAAAAATTGAGAACCATATTGAAATAGGAAGGGGATGAAAAATGATGTATGAAAAAATTTTGAATAAACAATTTTTTAGGGGTTGCACAAATTTTCTAAGGGATGGAAATGGAAAAATCATCGTCAACCTGTTTTCAAAAAAATAGAGGATTTGGGTGATTATAGGGGCAGATCTTGGGGGGGGGGGGGGGGGTAGAAGACATTCGACGTAGGAGCTTGGTAAAGGTACTACAATGGGGATGGTTCTACCCTTAGTAATTTTAGGATTCTTCAATCGACCTCGGTGAAATAAGAAGCGCACATTATAAGAGTCTGATACTTACGATGCTCCAATCAATAATCGCCGGTCTGCGAGCAGCCAGGTTGACTGGCTCTGCTAGGCTGGCTAGCTGGCTGGCTCGGCATGAGACCCCGATATAAGGGTGAATAAGGCTCGACGAGGAGTAGTAGGTGGTATGGATTGAGCAAACAGAGCGTTTCTAACGCAGAAGGGACCTCAGAAGTTTCACGATGTTCCCGACGATCGGTCTTGTACACCATTTCCTTCCTTTCTTCGACAGTTTTAGTACTTTTGTTGTTACAGGACTTATCTTCGTCTATACTTTCATTTAGTACACCTAACCATCTCTGTGTATTTAATTTTGTAAAATTTAACAATCGTAAAAAATATTTCTACAAAACAATGAAAAATCTTATGGACAACGTTCAGTTGTACTCCGTAAAAAAATATTGAAATTATTAAAAATTATTATTTTCTATATGTATACATATATCACTTGTTCTTAATGTTACTCGATAAATGTCAAAGACTGAAATCTGAAGAAACTTTGTGATTCCTAACTAAGCAGTAACAGCCAAAATCATCCGACCAGCAAGGAACCAGCCAAAGGTTATGGAAAGCCAGTGCAGTAGTGAAGGTAGATGTTTGCACGTTGGAGGGTGGCTGCGTCACCACTTAGGTCTACTCTAAAATATTAAAGAGCACCTCTGACTACCATTATGCTATTCCTACATTAACCAGAACCTTGGTACCGTAAAAGCGATGGCTTAAAGTCGTTCCCACACGAAAATCCAGACTTTACAATGGAATGCCGGTGACTTTGACAATGTACCCAAAGAAATGGAGTATAGGAAAAAGAGTATAGCGATAGAATAAAATTTTGAAAAAAATTTTTTTAGCAAATTATCACTGTGCCTTTGTCTCTCGATAATTCCTGGCAATATTTCAGCTGATCGTACGCGGAATGGATCGATGTGTGGACGAATGGACAAACGGACGGATGGACGGGGAACGTTAATTTCGAAATTAGCCTTTGGCAAAAGGATCGTAAAAATTTCATTACTCGCCCGAGGATTCGATCGAGACTCCGTGTAATTATGTAGCCCTTAACAGCATCCCCAGATACATCGTTACTCTTGGAAAGGTAACGGCAGCCATTTTTTGCACCTTTTTTTTTATCATCGTACGGGATTCTTTGTTATTTATTGATTAGTTATCATACTGGGTTATCACACTCAATGCCATGACGAAGTTGGATTCTTGACCTTTACAGAGAACTCTTTGTCTTTATGGTTCATTGTCCTACAGCGGATTTCAAAAATTGATTATCTACACTTTTTCTCTTACTACTGGAACTCATTAGCGAGTCCTTTGAGAGCTAAGAGATTTCTTTTAATTTAATCGGCAAATCTTTCCGAGCGCTGATTCCTCGACTTTGATGGGTATGTTGATTAAAGAGGGATGGGTGAAAGTGAATTACTGACTTTCTTTGTGATAATCGGTATAATTGCGATTTTACGTCTTTTGACTAATTTTTATGCTCGCCGAGGAATGTTTCTTCCTGCGAAGGACAGTCGGGTTCCCGCTTTTGATAGCCGCTCGTATTTACTTATTCCACTGGCTCGACGAGCGATAACGAGTACCCAAGACAGATAAGAATTTTTCCGGGAAAATTACTCGCTCGAAGATGTTATCAGAGATATATTCAAGAAAAAAAAAAGGAAAAAAAGTGGGAAAGAAGGAGAAAGTGAGAGAAAGTAAGAAAACATATATATATATATTGGCAAATAAAGAAAATACTCAAGCACAGTTAACCGAAGTTCTGTATAATTGTAAATTCACGATGAGTAAAATATAAAAATTTTAACCGCTTTTATCTTGAGAAGACAACGCCTAAAGAAAATTTAAAGTGCCGCGAAGTTCGATAAAATAACAAAGACTCTAGGGAACCTTTACGTAGGAAAACTTTGTGGGAAAACTCGAAGAAAACTTTTGATGGATAGTACCGAGTATAGACTATAGGTAATAGAATATGGAAGGGAATACAAATTGAATTTTGCAAAAAGTTATACCGATAAAAAAATTCAATTTTGATTGGTTATATAAACAAGTACGGTATCGAGGGAAAAATTTTTCTTACGATATCCTCGGGATATCATGTATAATACAGACCTGTTAATAATTCCCATTAACGGCACCAATTAAAGTGGAACCGATATCCGGAATAAAGTTGAAATCGTGTCGAGGCTAATAAAGCAAAGTATTAATTTGATTGTACGAAATGACTGTAGATTTCCTTTTTGCGCTTGGACGTCTCGCGATTACCTAATTAATTGTATCAACTTGCCGAAGCAACGAGGCAACGAAGCAACGAGCCGAACTTAATTTGGCTAACGAGGCAAATTCTTAAATTAACGAAAGATTCCTCTGCTCCTTCTTTGTGCTTCTTCGACTGTCCTCGTAGCTCACTGTATCCATTGTAGTCCTTGTGGCCCTTTCGAACGTTCAAATCCACTTTGGCCTTTTCGTTACGGTTTCTACCTTAATGAGATCCGATTTGCATTTATTCCTATTCAATTTGCAATTATCTCACCGGGCCGCAGTTCGGTACCACGAAGCACTTTTTGGATCCCGCTAAAATATAAAAAAAAAAACCATTAACTTCGCAAAGTACAAAAATTCCCAAATTTTTTTTGGAAAAATAAAAAAATTTCCAGCGCTTTAATCAAATACCTTAAGCATTTCGCATATTTCATAACACGAATAGGCCATTTATTTTGTTCGTAAAAAAAAAATTTGAATTTTTTTTACATATTCTTCAATTTCACATTCCCACCCATATATATACCTTATGCACATAACCATAATTAACCTGTACCCATCGACATGTGTCACGGCCTTAAGTCCCAACTCCCTGACAACGCCACTCCGAATAATCGAGTAGAAGACTAATGGATTCCCGGTTGTCTCGCTTCCATTTTGTTTGCACACTTTTAAATATCGCCGCAGCGGGACCTGAGTTTTTCGTTAAAGAGTCAACTTTTGAGTATTCCCTTCTGACTGGAAAGCACCTCGCGGCTACCTGGGCTACGTGGTCGCGACGCTACGTGAAATCTACCGGGTGTCTTACAAAGAGACGGAAACCGAAGTTAACACTTGGGCGTTATACTCCCGACGGAAGAGGCCAGTACTGTCGGATTATAAAATTCATATTGAAAGTCCTTCAAGGCAGAACAAAGCCAGAGTGGATCCATTCAGATGAAGTTTGCCTTTCTAGAAAGGACATCTTGCGAAATCTCTTGTGGAAACTGGAGTGCTCACCAGATCCCTTCGTCTCCTAGTAGATCTTTCGTAAATTGATTCTAAACGACGAACAGGTTTCTATAACGGCTGGTTAGATACATTAGAACTTTCGAAGGAATCGAGCGAGCTCACTGAAAAAAAAGAAGATACTTAGCTGTATATGTATATATATACATATATGTGCATACGTATGGTACACAATCACAGAAATAAACAGATACAGGTTATACCTTAAGATCTTACCTACACCATTGCTGCACTCCATTGCGCATACAACGTGACTTACCATTCGTCCAATGTATTGCTGTAGAAATTTGAAAATTTTTTTCAAAATTTTTTTTATTTAAATTTATCCTAACACGTCTATTGTCTTCCGATTATAACTTTCGGTTAGCTCGAAAAAAGAAATCGTGTAGATAACGCTCTCGGGCTTGTAAATTAGAGCGTCACCAGAACCGAGAAGAGAAACATGATGCCACGGCCATTAATCACGAATTCACGACACGTTATTATACTGGTGTTATATTATTGCCACGTGAATCAAGCCACGTGATTTTCGAGGTAAAAATGTCTTGCATCGTCTAAGTATTCATTATTCGTACTTTAGAAATTTCCTAAATTGTATGTCGATTTCAGAAAATTATCTCTCCTTCTATGTCAATCGAATTAAAAAAATTCAAATTTAAAAGCTTCGCTTATACTATAGACTTAAAATTCAGGTTGATTTTTAGTTATTTTATGTATAAATAATCCTCGTTGTAAATTAGATGACATTTCTGCCTTAGCGTCAAACGATTCCACATCCAGTCTCACGGATCCTCCTCGGTAGATATCTTATCAGAGTCGCGCGTTATCACGCCAATGTATTTATGGGGTAGGATATGAACCTGGAGCATAGTTAGATATCGCGACGAGCACAAAGCCTGCGTAGACGACGCCTCGGTATACTCGAGTTGCTTGTTAAAGAATAATACAAAATAAAAGAAAAGAAAAAAAAATGAATTAAAAAAATGGACAACATCCAAGATCCAAAGAAATAAACATAAAAAGCACATCGATACATCGGGGCAAAAGTAACCGACAGGTAAGAAAGCGACGCTCGGCGTCCCGATGCGTTTACACAAGTGTCTCCCGCCTTCCGTTAATTACTTCTTTTAATTGTAAGTAATAAATTTTAATTCCCATTTACGCCTTGTCGTCGATCCTTGCGTAAAAGAAAATATTTTGACTTTCAGTCTGACATCCAAATTCGGATGATCCAAACAGTCCCACGCTCGTTATCGCATAGAAAAATTTGTCCCTTCGTTTACTTTTTCCTCGTCAAATTTTCCTCTAAATCCATTCCTCTCAGTCAATACGAATATAATCAATCCTAAATTATTGTCTTACGTCAACAATACTACCGACTGTTTGACAATCGTCCAAGACGGTATATGTACGCACTGAGGCCGCAACCCCCCGCACGCCGGCCTACCCGGCCGCCCAAAATATTTAACCTGCGATTAACTGCTTTTCGTATACAAAATGATTCAAGAATCAAATACCGAAAGTCAACCGTGGGGTAGACTGGGTACATATTGTACAGAATACATCGTATGAATACGAGTATGGTTTATATGTGACCTGGCATATATGACTGCGCCAGTATGGCAGCACAGCGGCAGGGAACAGGGTATACAGTAGTACGGCATATAATAGTAGGCATACATATAGAGAGAACGAGAGAGAGAGAGAGAGAGAGAGGGAGTTTCTCTCTACAGTTGTGAACATGTATTAAAGCATAGGAGGGAATATAGGTACGCGTAGATCTACGTGCAATGCGTATAGAGGTATCCCTCTATACGTATGTATAAGAGAAAGAGAGAGAGAGAGAGAGAGACAGAGAGAGTGAGAGATCAAACCAGTTACTGGAAAGAGAGAAACGGCAGAGATGCTGCTGACATTGCTTGAACATATTTGAATAGCTCTGCTCTTATGACCAAATATTTATTTATTTACCTGGTAATACACATTTGTATTAACCAGCGTAGCACGATTTGCGCCTGCCGGCGGCTCATTCAGTTATACTTAGCAATTCAACGGCCTCTGTTAATTAGCTACCGTTTTATTTATATATATGTATATATATTTTTTGTATACACACATCGGTATCTGATGTCTGCCGTATGATCTGCGTTATATAATATCGTTGTTACAGTAACAAAGGTTACATTAAGAAGATCGGGTATACTTTAGGTAGCAGTCTGGATAGATCTTTATGAATGAGTTTATCGAGCTGAATAGAAAATAGAGGAATATATGTATACATATATATATTTACGTGTTTGTATGTCATATATGTGTATATATATATATATAAATTGTTGAACACATATCCAGTAAAAAAATAAATGTCAAGAGTTAAATGGAAAGTGGAATTTATGTAAAATTGAAATGTAAACATAATAAAATGTCAGAGCGACTAATGTCAGTTAGATTAGCTATGTAGGATTAGTTTATGTATCCAGAATAGGAATGTAGTGACGGTCGGACAATCTAACAATATCACCAACAAAATCGTGTAAACCCCAGAGCTGAGTGTTACTCCAAATATTACCAGCTCAAACAGCCATCCCGGTGGCCCCTACTTCCGAATCAAAGGCAAAGATTTGTTCGGCTAAATAATGGCGGCGAGTACTCAAGACGGCTCTTAGGCACACACGCACACTATGAGCGAGCACGGGTTACGCGTTAGAAGTCACTATAAAAATTGCCTTTAACAAGCAATAAATAAATCTGCAAATATTACCAGACAGTAAACAGATTAATATCAAGGACCCAAGTGATTATTATACCATTATCCGAACGATGAAGATTCGTAATTAGGATGTTCTTTATAATAATCATAAAGTAGACATCGATTTTATTGTACGTTTGCAATCGATATATATATATATATATATCGTTTATCAAATGGCCTGGATAAAAGGTCCCCGACCCCTGACAAGATAAAAATACTGATCTTGTTAACGGATCGTAGACGCTATCCTGGAATTAAAAAAAAATACAAGATCCGACGCGAAATCATAGTTGGATTAAGAAAGAGCAAGAGAGAGAGAGAGAGAGAGAGAGTCATGGAGGAGAAAAGATATTACCGATAATTAATCGATAAACATCGTATTGTTTACGCCCGACCTACATTACTTTGCGATAAAATCATCGAGTGGCTTGCAGGAGCAACAGATCGTTCAGATCATTCGCTAGGCGTCTGCTTCTGCTGTGTACATAGCGCAGTGCTGCGTACACGCGTACCTTAGTAGATAGGTATGTATGTACGCGTTGTTACCTACGCAGGTTGGCAGCCCTGGGTGCATAAAGTGCTTGAGCAGGAAAAAAAAGAAATTCTTAGCTAGAAATACGGCCTTGGACTTTAATTGAGAAGTAATTGTCACGTTTTCGAAAATTGGAGATGAAAATAACTAGTAAATGATCGTCGTACTTAAACGCACGTGTAGCTTCGGTTGAATTCGGTTACCTTCGGTTTAGTCGGCTTCTAGTAACTTATTTGGATTTATCACTAGACACTTTTGATCGTCTACGATAATTCTAGATTTTAGTTGTATTCTCCTTAAGGGTCTGGTTACCTTAGTTTTTCTTTCCTACCTCGCTTTTAAATTTTCCCGCATTTTCTTGCTAAGTGTTGGCATTAAATTTCCTCCTCCAGGAATGACGCTCTTGTTGGCACGGGGATGAAGCGGAGGATGCTGGAGTCTCGAGAAATCCTGTTTTCTTTGGTAAACAATATTCGACGCTTGTTTATGAGCAGCGGATAGATATAGGTATAGTCGATGTAGGTAGCTAGTGGGTATATAAATATAACGCAGGAAGTTGATAAAAGTTGACAGTGCCGCAGGAAGGAAATATTGTTTTACCGTGTGTTACGGAGGAAGAGAAGTGGGGGATGAATCCGAGGAATTTCGCAGAGAAAGGGGGCGGAAAGGACTCGGAGGAGGTGAAAGAAAGAAAATTCTATAAAAAATGTCATTCAAAGATGCACCTTAAATATTATATAAACTAGCCTACATATATATAGTACATATGCTCCGTAGTATAATGGAAACTCGTATATATGTATACATGCACACTAAAGGGTAGTAAGGAGGGGGAGGGGGGTGTACTCAGAGGTGAATTTTTAATGCCGACAAATAAAACTAAGGCTTCTCTAAATATACTAGGGAATCAGTAGTGCCAACACTGAAATCGTCGAATCGTCGAATCGAATCGACCTAGTATCCCAGAAGGGAAAAGATTTGTCCTCGTTTTCTAGTTCCCTTGCAAAACGCTTCATGGGACAATAAATCCGCGGCCATTCGAAAGATGTACAAATGTTTGCCGGCGTGTCTCCTTTCTTCGAGAACGGACTGTACCACTGTATTCCCTCTCCTCGTTCCATCGTTCTCTGTTCTAACGCAGTTAAATCTAATCCCGAGTGTCTCCAGTCTCTGATCCCCCGATCGGTCAGACGCAATTACCTTAGGCTTTAATAAATCAATATATTGCGATCGATTTGTAACCTTATTAATTTTGTACAGTCAATTCAAGTTTTCAACACGTACCTCATCCACTTCTTAAAGTCTCGAGTATCGCGCCCTTTTCGGCCATCTTTCTATTCCTCCGCTTTGCTTCGCCCGCTTTTCAAACACTTTCAAGATTGCAGGTGTATCGACGAGGCGACGTTAAAAGCCGAGCGTTTCTTCAGTCTATTTGCATAGATCTAACAATAAGATCGGACAAGTGGTGGGACTCCTTTGACACAGCCCGCCAAACACCTTGGGTGGTTTCCAAAATCCTACTTAAATTGTGAAGAAAAAAATTTTTTTAACAAAATTCTACCGCCTCTCACCGCGCCTATAAGATCACTCGATCAAGCTGCATCCCTTAAAGGGTAAAAGAAGAAGTAGAAAATGAAGAATATAAAATTTGGCAAAAAAATTATTATATCGATACCACCCTTCATCAAAACCCTAACTCCGCCCGCTCAACAGCCCTTTGCCCATCTCCAGCGAGGCGCCGGTATCTCGGCCGGACTTCTGCCGGTCCGTGGAGACGTCTCCGTCGGGTTGATAATAGGAGACTACGTCTCCTCTTCCGGGCAACTCGGTACGTCTAGACTATCTCGCCGCGGCAGATTCGAGCACCTCGACCTCGACTAAACAATAACGAGCATTGGCATACCTACATACGAATCAACCCGAGAGCTTAGCTTCTGAACAGGGTCACGACCCGAAGGGAACCAGAAAGCGAGAACGTTATCTGTATCGGTAGCCGGAGTCGCCTTGTGACCGTGAATCGAAAAATCACATCACAATACATACATAGGTAATACATACTAGTGCACAGCCTGTCTTTCACGTCTGTCCGTGTGACACCAGCAATTTTCGCATGTGGATGTATGCGTGGCGGAGTTAAGAGATTGGTATTGATTGGTCTGTTTGCGAAGAACACACAACCAATAGAGGGAGAGAGAGAGAGAGAGAGAGAATGGTGGTAGAGAGAGAAGAAAACCTGGTCGCGACTTAAACTCCATGAGCGACGTTCTCGCGCACGCAAAACATCGACGGAACACGTCAGGCTAATATTGGTGCGGAAATTACGTAAAACAGATGAAGCCTACGCTTGATCTTGACAAATCGTTTCATCGATCTCACCAGGAGTCAGGAAGAAGATTTAGTCGTACGACGAGAGGATATCCTGAGTATACATATATAGAGATACGAAGTAGATCAAATGAAATTGATAAAAGGACGTGGATTCTATAGGAATTTTTTATAAATTGATATTTCCTTTACGTCTCTATCCTCAAACGCTCTACAAAAAAATCCCTAGACGCTTTTTATCTAGCTAAACTTGTGGATCGGCTCGCTTGATCTTTTTTCTCCCTTTTCTACGTTTATATATATACATATACACACTGCACGTGGTAGCGTCGACGATCTCGACGACGTCTTCGAAAATCCTTTTTTGAAGTTTCGAAAAAGAGTATACAGGTATATATACCGCGAACCAATGCACGAACGAGTGTCGGGACCCACTTGAGAGCCCGTGGGCATCAGGGCCCTTCGGAAATAGAGAAAACGCCGCTGTTTGTCGAGCTACGAAGCAAACATTAGAGATCGTGCTTGCGTCGCCCGTTCACCAATACCTGGTGCTATCCCTATACCTGATGGGAGACCTGGCTGCTCACTCGACTGCTTTACCCGTATACCGTTTACCCATCCTTACCTGTTGAACTTTCGGCGAGCTTAAAGGGACCAACGAAAATTTTTCTTATTTTCCAACCCACACGAAAATCAAACATTGATAAAGCACCGAATATCTTTATCGTTTGATCCACCTGTTAATTAATGATAGTACAAATTATTATGCTATCGTGTATGTATATACATGTATACACCTATGACGTAAAACCAGATATATTTCAACTTACCTATATGCTGATACGATTAATCCGATAAATATCTTTCACGTAGATAACCATGAAAAATCATTAAATCGCACAGACTTTAAATGTTATATTAATTAAACATAAACAATGCCTGAAGTACGTACACTGTAAAAACTCCAGAAATCTACTCTTTGTTCAGTCAATAATAATCTTATCGAAAACTGATGACAATTGCAACCGTTAGAGTATATCGACCAATACCATATCATTTGGAGAGTACACGTAATACCTATATACGTAATCTACAGTGTGCCCCGTGTCAAAGACCTGTAATTCGTAGAGCTCATAGAGCTGAGACAAGCCAGCTGGATAATAACAGCAATGTATATATGTACGTGGAATTCTGTATCTCTGTGTCAAAGTAAATGTCAATAATTCTCCAAAGCAATTACAACCGAGAAATCAATGATGCTGGATTGTCGTGGCATAGACAAAAAAAAATAATTCATGAATTTTATAAAAAAAAAATGTTCTACTACCCAACGACAGCTAATCGCACGTCTATCCAATATTAGCCTTTAGTTAATTTTAACTATGTGATATAAATTCGCTAGGAACCTTCCCGGAAGACAGTATCTAACGATTTACATGTGAGTTCTGTGTCTATAGCGACGAAGGAACTTGGTGAATTTTAAGAATTTATCGCATATATATTTTTAATATAATAATGTATTATATGGTGTGTAGCGCGATACGAGGCTGGGTTCGCGCGGTGATAGCGATTGTTTGAACAGCGATAAAACGACTTGTACCTGGCGCCCGACGCTTAGCGTCCCCGTCGTCATCCCGGTATGCGTCTGTAGCAGGAATAATACCCTCGTTGTTTTGCTCGCGAGTGAAGAAGCGGCTTGGCGAGGTGAGACGGAAATAAAAGGGAAACGACGTGTATAGATGTAGGAGGTAAGAAATAGTGAGAAATAATGAGATATTATGAGGGAAAAAAAAAGGGAGCCAAAGTTTATGCGATAAGGGTGCACCAAGCTGGTAAGGGCCGGTGTGGTTGGTATTTAAAAGGTGCGTTAGCGGGAAAAAAAAAAGGTTGGGCACACTGAGACCCACCAGTGACAATGAGACTGACTATGCTGCACCCATCGCCATTTTTTCTGCCCCTTCTTTTCAAATACCGCACCCATGATCTAACAAGTCTTTTTTATTCTTGGCTATAGACTGATAACGCCTCGCGAACACTTTTCACTGGCTGTGTGCTGTTATCTGATGGGTATTTGTGTTTGTAATGTTGTACCTCTTTTCGAAAGATTCTTATTCGAAATACCACGTGACTAGGTTTCATATTATTCGAATTACAGTGATATCGGGTCTACGCCTTTGCGTATGATCTAGGGTTGGAAAATCCTTTAGGGTTGAAGCTTAAGATCGCGCCGTTTAACGGCGGGGTTAACGACAACCCCTATAGAGATGTATACCGATGTGTAACACCCCCGTATAAAACCCCATGAAATGCTAACTATACGTGTTGCGGGTGCAGGCTGCGTTCACACTTGGGGGGCACGTACATAAACACCGTAGACACAGAGAATCTGACAGTCGTCTGGAATCGAGGCTTCGTTCGCAACCCTTGGATATAGGGGTTGATAGTATAATCTCTCTCTCTCTCTCTCTCTTGTTCTTTCACCATACCAACATTCATATATATCCCCCCACTGTATCCATACGTGTCCGAGGGACTCGGGATGGCTCCACCCCAGGAATTAGCTGGAATATAGAAGCATTTAGTTCAGTAACACGTGACAAAATCGTACTCTGCGTACAATAACAATAAAGCACCAATTGCAGGGGGTGTTTTTCATACGATGGAAAATGTTTTCCAGTTCGTCGAATAGAAACTTCATTCAGTACGCCATATAGGTATATGTATATCAAGAGTTGTAAACACCATAAGCCAGCATGACTGTATATATATATATATATATATAAAATACTATACAGTATACGTATAATGGCAGCACAGTGGATGCCCGTAAACAGTGATGATGTAACCCATTGAAGAAAAAGAGGACAACGATGAGCACAATGTATAACGGAGGACATATAAAAACGAACAGGGCGGGGTAGGTGGGTATATCGAAAGAGTAAAGGATGTACGACGATATCTCTACGAAACAGGGTGTCCGCGTGCGGTAGGAGAGCCTGCCGCTGAATCTATTATACAGAGACTGACCGCGCGTCAGAGGCTCGTGATGGATGACGGTGATTAATTATATGGTGTGTCCTCTAGCTGGCCTCCCAGCCACTACCGTCCACCCCCATGTAAATAGACCATCCGAACTGGCTATCCTCTGGCTCTATCCAGTACCTCCATCGGTGGCTACCTACGCCTCCGCTCCTTCCACCCTCACGACAGGGACTGACGTATTAATTTCGTAGAGTGGGTATGTACTGTATATGTTGATACATACGTGTGTATATACCTGAGCTGTATGCTGCCTGTCATTCCTTTATATATATATATACATAGATATATATATATATACAGGACTCGTTACATATAGGTGATCATATACGTTCAGCTATCCCCGCAACGTGCCAGGGAGAACGAGGCGTGGATTTTGTGGACGTCGATGGGGGGTTGACCAGAGTTCTGGTCAGTCTGGATAACCTGGGCACTTTAATCATCAATCCCATAGCATGAGCCAGCGTTACGATGCTTTTACATAAAATTGACCAATTCAATTTCTATGGTTTGATATATGGGATTTAGGTAGATCTTAAATGGGAGAGTCGTCATTGGCCCGGGAATGATCCTGTCAGACGTTTAGACTGGAGACTGATCCTATTAGGATAATAATTGTGAATAATTAGGCACACTGGGGTGGATTAGATCGGTCCAGGCTGATGGGGATGTGGCGCTACGATCGACTTGCGAGAAAAGGAACATGTGCGAAACCCGTCTGATCCGTCACACCTGATCGCGCTCCATGCCGAATCAAACTAAACCGTACCGGCCCTCGCCCTGCTTTTTACGGCCAATGAATTAACACGATTTTTCACATATGTACAGTCACGTGTGGATATGTATAATGATACTGTATACGTGATTGGTATATGTATACATACATGCATACGAACTTTATTGTCAGTCTATTTATGCGAAACACTGACATTGGGATTATCGACCTCGCTATTTTCTACATGAGGGTGACAGGTTATGTTATTCTCATCTCGCTACAGACCTAAGGGATTTGCCGCGATCATTAAAGACCTTTTCATAATTCGAGTTAATAAAACTCGTTCGTTACGTACAAAAGAGTCCCGGGTAAAAAGCCTCAGCCAGATCCCACAAGAAGTAGGTATTACGATTTGACTTAAATTTTATGGTTTTGAGGAAAAAAAAATTTGATTAAAAATTTTTTTAATTTTCATCCGTCAAATCCACGTAAATAATAGACACAGTCATCGAATGCGTTATATAAAACGGAATAATTCCCTCTCTTGTCAATGTTATGTACGTCTGTCTCCGTCGCCACTACGTCACGTCCGCCCAAGAAATAGTCGAATGCCAAGTAACTAGGCGAACCTTCATGGCAGCGACGTGCAGAATATAACGTATAAGCGCATAGCCCACGGCCAAGCAACTTCCTGACGATATTTCATTTTCCTCGGCGTACTCCTCCGCGCAATCTAACACGTAGCCATTCCCAGACACATATACCAGAGCCACACCAGCTCATCTCCTGGAGAACGTCGAGGATAGGCGACACGCTCCCGTTTACGTATGAGTATAGAGTGTGGGTGTGAGAGTCGGCCATGTTGAGCCTGCGTGCTGAGTGGCTTCTCTCTCCTCGAGGCGCGTCAATACCTCGGGGCCTCCTCCTCCTCGTCCTCATCCACCTCCTCCTAGGCAGCCACCTCCCTGACCCCTGACCCCTGACCCCTCCCTGGGCGCGACCAACCCACCGTTAGATCTCTTCGCTCGCTCACTCTCTCTCTCTTCCTTATTCCTTCCACCTGTCCTTGTCTTTCTCGTAGTCCTACCAAACTCTCCACCACCACTCTTTTCTCCGACGTTACTCTCAGCCATGCGACATGCGACACACGCGACATACTTTAGCTTACTCTTCCCTCCGAACCCCGCTCCGCTGTAGTTACGACGTGCGCCGCCGCCTAGTGCGCTGCTGTTCCGACAGCCCTCCATGCTCCATACTTCGTATCCCATACACTCTGTACTACTTTCTAGCTATACTCCGTACCCATACCTACATATACCTATCCACTGGCGTAGGGACAACACGCAGGGAGACTCGGGCAATGATCGTGCTCGTTCTCCGCCAACCAGAAAGCGAGCTGATACTCAACTGGTAACGATGGCAACGAGCGCCCTCGGGCATGAAACCTTCCACGAAAATGGATAAGAAGGGGAAAAAGTATGAGAAAACTAGTAAAAGTCTACTAGGGACTACTAAAGGGATACTACGACGAGGTAACACTGGGATATCCTTAATAAAAGTTTTTATACGTTTTAAGAAAGACTCGACCGATATCGTTCGTCGTAACCGACGCCTCGCGTTATGTTTTCGTGCATTTGACGCGTCCGACGTATTTGGCTGCTTCGAACGTTATTTGTTACGGCAGGATATCTTAGACTCGCAAGATCTCTGAGTTACGCGAATGTCACTTTGTGCTTTGACTTGGATGAGCTTTTTTAAAGCCTGCGACCATCTTCTCGTAGTCTTGCACCGAAATGCTAGAAAAACACTGAAAACTTGTAAGCTCTCGTTAAGACGCCATGTCGACTGAAAAACTTGCTAGAATAAAAGGTTGTCGAGTGTCTTGAAGAGGTTTGCGACGCTGAGAATTTTATAAAGAGTCAGCCTGGGATGTGCGATGAGAAGGATGGACACGGGAAAATTATTCTAACCTAACTTCTGTCAAAGTTTGCCGTCGGCAAAGTCGTTGCATTCGCTTCGACCAGAATTTGGATTTTATCGCATTCGTATATCCTGCTGTAGTAGTTACCGGCAGAATTATGTACTGATGAAATATATAAAAATATATGTATTACGTGACCGCCAGACTAATCCGTTTACGAAAAATTTCATTTCTCCTCGAACCTAATTAAAGTAACGTTTCACGGTCTAGGATCTTTACCCTCTTCCGTACATAAATATATATCACATCTATAATCAATTTTATACAGTTTCCTCTCTCGACTTATTAATCACGTTTTCTATTACTCATATCTATGTCTATTACCTATCTGACTCCCGTATCGATCCAAAGATCGAATCTCTGTTTCTATCTAAAATCTATAAAAACAAAAAATTGTAATAATCCGATTTCTATACTCCAACATATACTGAGCTAACAGATTCTATAATAATAAATACAGATGATTAATCATATGTGCGTTCCTCGTCTATAAAGTCGCGATATTAGATGTATTTATGTACGTGACAACATATGCACGATATAGTATATTCTCCACTCTGATATCAACGTGTATTGATTTTATTTATAGGAAGCTTTTCAAAAATGATCCTTTATAACGATTAGTAGATAGGTAAGCTGATACACATATGGATTACTCTATATCGTTATCATTGGTCTCGTGTCAGTATCACATAACATATATGAAAATTCTCTTTCTCATTTACTCTATCTCAGTCTCTGCTTTAGTCATCCTTTTTGATCTTAGCTACATATACTGTGATCGCTTTCACGCTTATTTACTATCTCTCTCTTCTTTTCACAGACTCTTCAATTTCATCTCTGTATCACTCATCTTCGCCTCCCAGCATCTTCTCTCATATCAAACGTATACTGTCTCTCTTCTTTATCAAGACCATTGTATGAGTGTATACCGGTACCCTATTTCTATATTGTGTGCCACTGTGTACAATCAAACATTGTTCATGATTTAGTCAAATATTGGCGAGATACACAGCTTTGTAGTGCCTCTGGGTGTATCTACCTAGAGTATACCTATGTATCATTTATCATGTCGAATAATCTACAGTAGATTGGTCCAGCTTGAAAAAAATTGACGAATGGTATGACGATCGATTGATATAATTGAACAAATTTATAAGAAATAAAACGACCTGAAAAATTATTGAGAAAAAAATAGTGGATGGAGAAATTTATGTAATCAATTAAATGAACTCAAGCGAAGGGGGTAAAATAAAAGTACGTTCGAAATAACTTTCCTCTGTGTTACAGAGAGAAAGACAGCGAACCCTAGGGGTTAATAACTACCATAAATTACTTCATGACAATACCCCCCCCCCCCCCCCCCAGTTCTTCATTACTATTTGCTCAAAAACACGATCTTTACGTACCACATGTAAGTAAAAACTATTAACTATGAATTTTACATTGAGGGAAAGTGAAAAGTCGAGTACAGGGGGGAAAAAGAATGAAAAAGTAGAAAAAGAAACATGCTTTATAAGAGAGAAAAAGATTATTTACGGATACACGAAAGGATGCTGTGACCCATTGTGATTGATTAGTGGTCCAGTAACAGTGATCTATAATGTATAATAATGATAATTGATAATAACATAATTTTTTTTAATCTCCATAATTATTTTTCGTAGAAATACGTGGGTTTATTTGAAACATGTACATCCTTTAGGTTTTAGTAATTATAAGTCACACCTCGTCTCCCACCTTCTCTTCCTTATCTATAATTCGTTTTACTTATCCATCCTCTTCTTGCCAGTTACATAATTTTCCTATATACGCTGTTACACGGTCACTCTTTTCAAGGTGACAGACAGACGGACCGAATCACACGATGACAACTGATTAACAGACGGTATATAGAGAATCTATCGCGCACTCCAAATCCTCAAATCCAATTTACAATCCGATCGTATCTCATGCAACCGCATAGCGTCGTATCTCATCCAATTGCAATCGATTCCACTCAGATTCTAATCGGTTATCAACATCCGCTATCACGCACGCGCACACACACACTTCGATCGCTTATTAGAAATATATACAAAAAAAAAGGTGAAATTCCGAAAAATCAGATTTCGAAATGATCATGAGTCACAGTGAGATCAAGTAACCACGTTGAGGGAGAGACGTCGCGTAAAAATTCGAAAAAAAAAACGATCAGAAGGTAATGATATATAGTAATAGAGAGTGAGAGAGAGAGAGAGAGAGAGAAAGAGAGAGGGCAGAAGCAAAATTGTGCATTAGTGTGTGTGCGTGTGAATATGAATTTTTTTTTCCACAATCCAAGCCGCCGCGACTCTTCGAGACGTCGAGGTCAAAATCATCGAAGTGACCGGCGATGACATTTTCCACCATCATTTATTTTCAATTATCTAATAATGTTATTTCCTCTTTTTTTTCAAAACTCTTCGCAGTCTTATCACCGTTTCAAAATTCACCCTGAGAATCTTCTCGCCGGTCGCCTCGCGATTTTTCCAAAAATGAAAAACAAAAGGGGGCCGGGGGGGGGGGCAAAAAATAAACCTAACAGCTCGCGACAATAATAAGAATCCTCCTCTGTTGCGATATTAATAATAGAATAATAATAAAATAATTAATGGCAATAATAAATGACATTAATAATAATAAATGATCTTTAGTAATATACTAATTACTAATATTATTTACAGATTTATATAGCGGGCCTCACGTGAAACAAAAGTAACGTCTCTTTACGCGAAAAAAGCTTAAAATATCGCTTTATATAATAAAGTGATATTTTTCATTCTGCAGCCCCTCCCCTCTCCCTCTCCTCGACCCCTCCTGTATATACTGCACACTCTTACAGCATATGCCGGAAAGACTATTATTCCAAATCGAATGTATTTACTCATTGTTTCTAATAAAAATTTTCTCTGCGCATGATCCGCAAGCAAAGCCATTCCCGTCGGGACGTCACTTTTGGTACACGCGGTATATATTTATATATCTATATATACTTCTATTATAAAGTATCGTTGAAGATTCCATTTATATATATATATATATATTTATAATTATATATATACCTCTTTATAACATATAGTATTGTACATTATACGCGTTAGATTGTGCGACTATCTACATGTATCATACAAAAACACTGGACCTGTTTGGCGCGACGCTTTTACAAAAGTCGTGTTTTTTTTTTATGCGCGCGCTCGTGTGTCTATGACTTTCTTTTAATGTGATTACTCTTGTGGTACGTAATTGTTTATGCATACGTTGTGCGCGCGTGTATTCGTCTACTTGGTTTCATCATATATAAGTCCTTTAGTTTATCATTTATTTTCACGGATTATCACATTTTTCACTCGACCGAGGACACCATTACCACTAGCGTCGTCACCACCGTCATCCATTGACCTCATCGTCATCATCTTCGTCGTGGGATTACTTTTCGTGCGAATATCGGCAGAATACTATTTAAAACTCTCTCTCGCGCTTTCACGTACTCGAGACAATCATTATAAATGGACGATTCGTTATTTTGAGAAATCTATAATTGCAGGTAAAAATCATCTCTACTGTGCTAACATCCGAGATTTGACTGTTTGATTAGTACGTATTTTGGTTAATCAATAAAAATTCAAAGATTTAATGTTCTTTTTTCTATATAATTATAAATTTTGTTATTGATCAACAATAAACGATGATACTTCGCATCTTGGACTGTTCTTAGAAATTCAAAGGTTAGAGAAGAATTATGAAATTTATTTAAAAAATTTTTTAAGTTGTGACATTTCTAGCTTTCGAATGGATTTTAAAGACTGCAGGATATCAATAGGTATCACATTACAGCTTTGGTGCATGCAATGAGTATTACAAAAAAAAAAATATTTTGCAAAAGTACCATAAAGGCGGTAGCAAAGATCATTCGGTGTGAACGAAATTCAACCAGTCGATTTCCATCTGTCATCAAGGAATATTCAAGTCGATGAAGGAACGATGAACAAATTTTATTTGAACGGTCTGTGTCAAGTAGAGATGATCATTGAGAAAAAAGAAAGTGAAGTAAGAGTCTACTCGGAGAGTACTGCTGATTAGGAAACAAGAGTGACGTCATTGGTATCGTCCCAATTAACCGGTACGCTACTAACATCCGTAATCATAGCATCGCTTCCCGTCTGATCAATCGGCCGAAGTTCTTGACGAAGCTGAAAATCCAATCGACGGTAATGACCATGAGGAGCACAAGCACCACCACTTCCACTACTACCACCGGTACCAGCACCAGGATCGGCATCAGCACCACCAGCAACAGCAGCAGCTACAGCAGCAGCAGCAGTAGCACGTTGGACGACGGCCTCATAGGCCGCGGCAGCGACTCAGGCCAGGGCGTAAGGGTGGGTTGCGTGATGTCACAAACCCGGTGCCGCAGAGGTCGGAGGTGGCGGCGGTGCACTAGACGTCGCGACGCTCGCCGCGTGATGATACAATGGGCTCTGATAGTAGTCCTGGTGATGATTGGTCATGTTGTGCATCGCTGCTGCTGCGGCGCCATTCGATCCCGCATGCATGCCGTTATGATGATGATGACTCGGTGGTGCGGCATGATGAGGATGATGGGGTGACCCGTAATTCGCATAGCTCTGATGCAAGTCGTACATCTTCAGCTCGGGAGGTTTGGTATCCTGACTACCAGGGGACGTCCCTGCCGTAGCACCAGGTAGTAACCTCGTGATGCTGAAGGGATGACTGGCCGCTGTGTATGGCGGCTCTTGCTTGAGGCTACCAGTCATTCCGTGATGAAGGGCGCTTGGATCCGCCAAGAGATGAGGTGGTAAACTGCGACCGACCATGGCGGCGAGTTCTTCGTGAGCAGCACCGAGATCGGTACCAAGGAAACCACCGATATCGGTAGCATCGCTCTTCAGGCTGGTGTGATGCTGATGAAGCGTCGCACCGCCCGTGTGATGATGATGATGAGACGAGACCAAACCGTGCAGGTCTTTCTCGTCCTGCTGCTGAGATCCATGATGGAGACTCGACGGTGTTTTCTTACCGTGATTATTTAATTCGTGAGAGGAGGGACTGCTATGGCCGGTGCTGTGGTGTTGCTGATGTTGCTGATGCTTGTTTGTCTGCCGTGTCAGCTCCTTCTTCTCGTCCTTGAACCTCTTTTGCCGGCGCAGATAGCAACCATTTTCAAACATGTTACCACTGTCCGGATGCAAGGTCCAGAAGGAACCCTTACCAGGTTTATCAGGCGTACGCGGCACCTTGACAAAACAATCATTGAAGCTAAGAGAATGCCTTATTGAATTTTGCCAGCGCTGCTGGTTTTGTCGATAGAATGGAAACAGGTCCATAATGAACTGATAGATCTCAGAGAGAGTCAGCATCTTGGATGGCGCATTTTGAATAGCCATGGTTATAAGACTGATGTAGGAATATGGTGGTTTCGCATGGGTGTAACTTCTCCTATATGATTTATCCGTTCTGGCTCTTTGAAGAGCCGAGTTTGGAGAATCTGGTTCCGTTAGAGAGAGCGGATCTCTCGTGACACCAGCACCACCTCCAGGAGTCAAGGGTCCATATCCGACGGCACTCATGCAAGCACTACCGCCTCCCATGGTTGCACCGCCATAGCTACCCATTCCTCCTCCAGCCATAGATGCCATACCCATAGCTGAACTCATGCTGCTCATGTTGAAACCACTTGCACCCTGAGGACTGCAACTTGGTCCAACTCCAACTCCCATGGACATTCCCATCGACACGCAGCCCATGGAATTTATGGAGCTATAAGTCGGCGCCATGCTACCCATGCTGGACATGGCAGCGCTTGTCATGGCACCACCAAGGCTACCAGCGTCGCTGTATAACTTTTGCGACTGAAGCATTGTCATAGAGATCAACGGGGGGTGTCAAGCGAGAATCATCAAAAACTTAAAACGGCGATCAACGCGCCGCTGTCTCGGTCACACTAGGGCCCTCCACTTTGAACAGTAAATAATATGTATTCCTGAATGTACACTTTGCGACGTCTCAAGATTTAAATTTAGCTTCTCCTTCCGGCGGTACAGAAACTTCCTCTTAAAGATTCATCTCTGTCTGAACTTTTATCAAACAACAGTCAGACACTTCTTCACACGTTTTGATTAGTTTCCTTTTTCTCTTTGCTATACAGTCCCGCAAGACAACCTGGACTGAACAAACTGGTTCCTCTCTCTATCTCTTTCTCTTTCTCTCTCTATCTTTCCTCTTCCCTCTCTCCTCTCCCTTTCACCAGTAGTAAACACTGAACAATCACTGGAAACACAAGTTTCTTGTAAAGAGATCGAAGAGCATAACAATACTATCGACTAACAGTAGAGTAATGACGAGAGAGCGCGCGAATCTCGCCTCGTAAGTCGTCACACAGAAACGAGACACAGATCGGTCCCGCGAAACCGTCACAAAACCGTCACACAACTATCACAAACTGTTTAGATACATGACCATGACAAGTGGTTGTCAAGCGGCGATTCGTCGTCACTCGCCATCCAAGTCTCTTGGACGGGCAAAGAGGCCCACCACGTTGCCCCGTGGCTGGCCAAGAAATCCTCTGGCTGGAGTTGGCGCCGTTAATAGTCACGTTAAAAAGAATGCCCGAGGAAACACAAACACACGCGGACAACAAGAGCGCGTTCCGAACAATGCGTGTCCGTAGTACTCGATGACGTTGCGATAGGGGTAATTGTTGTCCCAACAACTATATACCACACGTAGTCGCAGTTATTTGCGGCTGTTTGAGCCCTCTCTCTCTCTCTCCCTCTGTGTGTAGTGTGGATGGAGGCCGGTTAGCGAGTGTACCCCGGTACTCTTGAGCCGCGGAGTCTTGTTCAAACACTCCCCTCTATACCAGACTCGCTTGGCTACTCGTGACCCCACCCACGAAGTAGAGCCAGCCAATAGTAAAAGGAAGCGAGACTGGTTCATGTCCCCTCGGCCAATCGTGACGGACGTTTCGAATGTTTCGGCAACCAGCTACCCTCGGGGTGGCAACCCCGTAGACAGCTGTTGCCGAGGGACGAGTAAAATCGCGCATGCGCACAATGGTAATACGGTAGTCTGCGCAGACGCCGTTGTCGTTGTCGTCGCTGTTTCGGCCGTCTCAACACCGCCGGCGACGGCGGCAACGGTGGCGTTTCTGCTCGTTGCGTAATTTTCGACGTCGCCGACGTCGTCCTGCCGTCTCATGTCATGTCATCTGCCACACATTTGACACCTCGAGACGCTCTGTACCGACGTGAACGCGACGCTTTTTTTTAACCGGCATCCCCCGAAATCGATCGAAACGCGTTTTCACTTCACTAAACGCCTTACGTCGCAACGATATTATTTCATGGAAATTCAGATCTGTGTTAATGCGTCACATCTAATTACTCGTCCACATCCCGCGACGGTATGTAGTGCGCGCAATAGGACTTTACGTGATTCACCATTTCCTCACTGATATATCAACACGTATTACATTTCGCGATAAGAACAGCGTCAAAGCCTCAAGGATTCTCTTGCCAATAATATCGCACTACGTTCGTCGGATCTGACGATTCACAGAAGACACGATCTGTTCGGATTCCAGGTGGAAATCATTCTGGTAAGTGTGATCGAAGCGACGATCATGACTGACGCTTTAAACTGCCTAGATTCGAGTGCCTTTACGTACAGTAGCTAATTGCCTGCGATGTCACAAGTGTTTACTCAAGATTTAATCCACAAGTCTCGTTGCCTGTCATACAGAGACGCGTCTGACGCTCTCCACAGTTATTGTTCTCGTAGCGCCGCCATTATTGTTCCTTGAATGCGCATTACGTATATAGCTTTGACGTCGGAACGTGCTTCCGAGACATTTTTAACACTGTATCGCGTAAGTACCAGGTAGAGAATATTTATACCAAAGGTGTCCTAGTGGTTTCCCAGGTACCATCTTTGTTTTTCATCTTGTGGCTTACACGCCGTAAACGATCATCCCACAGGATTATCACAACGGGTTGCCGATTCGTGTTTTACTGCTGTCCCCCGGTCTAGCCTAAAAGGTGCTATTATTCCTCGAGGGAATAGAAAATGGCAAAGAAAAAAAAGTGAAAGAAAAAAAAACCGAAAGAAACAAAGAAATATACAACCTCCATAAAGATCCGAAACAAACATTCAAATGTCCCGCTCATTTCGTCGCACTTTTTCCACTTTTTCCTTTTCTCCCCTTTCGTTCGCCAAACCAGCCTGCGTCTCTCTCCCACGCATTGCCAGACGAATGCTTTCCTTTTTTTTTTTTTTTCATTTGAATTGCCAGCAGCTTCGTAATTGAACCGTGGACAGTACGGCTACCGGATACAGACTAAAATGAACCCAAGCCCGGAAATGAATGTCTGTACGTCCGGTCGCTCGCGGTAAATTACCGCCTGAAAGCTACGAAATTAACAGGACCACCCCTACGGCCAGTCAGATTGGGCCTTGGACCGGTCGGTCGTTTCAAATCCGCGTCCCCCTCTAGAATGAGGTTTTAATCTCGCTGCTTGTTTTCAACCCTGAAATTAAAAATATCTACTCACACGACCCATTCATTCTTTACTGTCCCCATTTGCTACACTTCGTAGTTAGAGATATATATCTCTCACTCGTAGCATTGCCAACATTATTCACCTACCTGTGGCAGCACTGTTATCATATATTATTATATTTATATACATTGCGTAAATATTAAAATTTTTACTGACTTCTCTGGTAATTGATCAACGACGCGTTCAATCATCTTTTTAATGCTCATTTAAAAATAGATATATCGCTATATGTATAAATCCATACATGCATATATTGATCGTTTGCATATTATATATGGTTAACACATCGTATAATATGTAACTAGAGATTCTGTGAATGTACGTTTGTAAATACTTTAACTGACAAAATCTATTAACATTAGATTCGAATGGCCACCTGTACCGGGTCTTTATCGAGCTACCAATTGTTTGCGGAATAAAAATATTATTCCTGTAAACAAGTGACTCTGTTTAGTATTACAGGGGCGCAAGGCTCCTTGATTCTTCATTCGAGCAAATACACTAAACCCGCGCGACGTTTCCGTTTAATGAAAAGGAGACAAGAATAGTACTGATTTAATTACTTATTTGGAATTTTTGATCTAGTTTTTTTTTATTCCGATTAAAGACCCTAGGAGCCACGTGTACTTGGTATATTTGATCTTTGTGGATATATTATACAGAGGGAGCAATATGTATAGCTTGGTTGTCTCCTTGATAAAAATGTTTTGTCATTTTTATAAGGGTGAAGAAACGAGCAATGAGTTAAGGGGCTGAAAAGGGAAAGAGAGGACGAAGAAAAAAAAGTCCAGCTCAGGTGGAGTGACCCATTGTGGCTACCCTTATGGGTGACGCGTATTCTACCTGGTCCACGTGGGTGGCCTCGTAGTTTCTTCCTATATTAACACCGATGATAACTAGACACACAATGCGCCCCTTAGCTTTCTTCTATTCTTCTGCCGTCCTTTTTATATTCACCTATTTTACACTTTTTCTCCCTTTTTCCTCTCTTCGCCCCATTTTCTCCGCACTCACGGATACTCGAAAGCGTACTGTTTTCACGTCTGGGATAGTTGCGCGTTTTCAATCTTTTTATCTGCTGATTTTTATTTTAAATTGAATTCTCTTGGAAACGAACATTTTGAAAATAACAAATCTTGTTTATGCGTCCTCACGCGTCCCGACGTCACCGTTGACGTTTTCGTGGCCGTAAGAGTTTTCATTGAAAATTCATCTGCACCTTGACGATTGTTTATTTAGTAGGGAATCGGAACGCGCTCGTAGAACGTAAAGGTAGTGTCACAATTGGATGTGTTGTATGTATCTGTTGTTGAACGTGACTGAAAGGCGTACGTAGACGATTTTGAAAAAGGGAGTAAAAATAGGGGTGGAAGGACCTTAAGAAAGAAAATTGACTTCTTGACGGCGCGTTTGTTGTTCCTGCGCCGACGTTGGAACAACAACAAATCTGAGGAGCCCATAACTGAGACTTTCGGACGTTCAAGGTGGGCAACGTCCCCTATAATCGTATGACAGGTACTTTGCCCTCGTTCACCCTTAGCCTCCTTTCGGATATTTTTCTAGGGCGATCCGATTCACGGATTTACGAAAGAACTCGCCGACGCCTTACCCGTCTATTTCGGTAGCCAAGGAGACGCAAACTTTAACTTGAAATACCTTGCAAGCCTCCTCGTACATATTCAGTGTCTAGAGTAACTCGATAAATAACTTATTTAATAATTTTAAAAAAGAAAAATATCACTCGAAAACATCTACTAATACAATTGGAATATTACGGGAAAAACCCCAAAAGATTTTCACAGAACTCAATGTCCTCAACTGTGACCTACAATTCTGTCGAAAGCAAAGGATTTGACTTTGTAATTCCATAACACAACATCCAACTAAAGAAAAAGGGGATCTGGCACAGTTTTCCCAGCTTAGTAAAATCCTAAGAAGAAAACCACATGACACTGACCGTATTAGCATACTATAGAGCATACTGGCACTCGTCTATAGTCAGCTACATCATTCTACGTGTAAAATATCATTGAGTTTGATTACCCTGCTAAATCCTAATCTCGTTGATCCGTCGAACGCTGCTTCAAGGATTTTCTTGAACGTTTAAAAGAGCCACGTCTGGTCCCTCATTGATACCTGGAACGATTCAAAATCTCGTAGGCACAAATTGACTGTGAAAGAAAAAATAAAAACCCATAGAAAAAAATTATCATTACATACTTTTGGCTACTCTCTGTAAGTACTGCTATATCCATACTACAGTATCCAAGTTAAATACTTTTTTTTTTTACAAAATAAAATACTAAAATTTCGAAAAATTCGTAATAGAAGAACCTACCGACTTTCGTTTCCCTGGCAACGATTAATTTTTTTTTTCTTAACTAATAATGAAAGCAATATATGTAACTATCCTTACTATGCTTATCTAATCTTATGGCGCTGTGAAATATGTAAGCTGTAGTTTCTATAACGATATTACATAGGGATAGTAAGAGGAAAACGAGGGGAGAGTACTGTATAATATAGAGCCATTTAAAAAACGATGATTCGAGTGTGCCCTATCTCCACTTGCGTTTCACAGAAGCGTAGCGTCACGTGTCGTGCGTGCCTCTTCGAGCTTTCCCCAGATTTCCAACCCCCTAAATCAGCCCTACGTTCTCTCTGTATCTTCCTAGAAAACTCCGCACGCTACCTTACGATCATCCCCAACGAGATAATAATGAACTACACCTACAGTGGGAGATAAATCTAAAAAAAATTCAAAAACCGTCCTATGTATATGTATACAGGGGGGAGGATCTACATATATGGAATATATATGGATATACATGTATACTGGATAGCGGATATTTTCTATATAGAAAATATGTCAATTCTTACTTTTGCACCTTGACCTCCGACCTTGTCTCCCACACTGTACGCCAAAGGTTCTTTTCAGAATTTTCAACCCTGATTCATTCCAGCTACGAAATGTATTTCGACCCCTATTTAATGGTGACGATATATCAATACCATTGCGTCACGTAGTACACGGACACGTGACAGACGTTAAGCGGCCATCTTGTTCTCGGAGATGGAATAAGAATCAACCAGGAGAGAAGTATATGTATATACAGAAGTGATAGGAGCCCGTATAGAAAGTAAAACAAAGCTAGTCAAGTAAGAGCTTGTAAAATTTTGAAATTATCCATAAAGATGATTACCGTATAGGAAACCTGCAGATATTCGAGAAGCGATTATTGTCGTTCGCTAGGAATTTATGCTTTTGTTTGTCCGACGAACGAGAAGTTAGTCAGCGACGGTGAAATTTGACTGTTGTCCAGTGAAAAGTGAAAAATCGCTTGTCCAATGTACAGGTCACGTTGACCCCATAGCTAATCCCACCCTATTGTCATCATATTATCTGATGTTTGATGTCAAACGTCAAAGTCCTGCGACACCGGACTGACAAACAAATGAGTCACGTAGTACGGAAACTTTTGAGAACTTGGACGAGCACTGTTTATCAAACCAGTAGAAAAAGTGAAGAAACTAGTAAAATCGAATACGTTAATAAATTGAAAAATATTAAATCAACGTATAAATTGACGTAAATTACAAAAAAAAAACTACAAAAAATATATGCATACATATTAACCTAAAACAAATGAAACGTATAAGACACTGAATTTATAGTGTAAACAAGAAGTGCACATTGAGGGTTGAAATTGGCATCAATCACTGATACCCAATTGGTAACAAGCGATAACAATTGGTGGCTCTTTGATCGATAGAAAAATGAAAGGCAGGTGCCGGATGAGTCTGCATATGAAATATAGAAAATTAGTAGCGATTTCTTATGTGTCCGTCACTTGTATTTCCGCCCCACGTTAGAATCAGTCAATTTTAATAATTTCTACCTCCTGATATCCCCTCGACCCTTATGGAGTTGATGTCTCTTTAACGCAACCCCCTGTGAATATCCTTAAATGTCAACGTGACTGGTAGAATTCATTGTGCCGTCGGAACGATCCCGATCGTGAACTCCCACGTAGGTATTGATCGCGTTTGCGTAAGAAAAAAAAAAAGGGCGAACCGGAAGTAAAGTATGGATAAAGGGATGAAGCAAACCTTGCTTGAATTGACGTTCTAAGGCGTAAGAAAAATTGTCAACCTTTTCTCTGCGTTAACGCATAAAAATTATCAGTCGGCACCATCGGGAGTTCCGTGATACAAGAAATGCCGAAAGCTGCAACGTCGGATACCTTGGCACATCGTTGGGACGTAGTGTCGTCGTACCTTCTTTCTTTCCTCGGGGTCTTATTGTCGGGAAGACAATGGTCGAAAGTGCAAAACCCAAAATTTTACTAGCGGCTACCGCTCTCGTAAAGTAATTATCGATTTACGACTGGGGTATCCTTCGTTTTTCTAACCTCGGCCGATACCCACGCGGCGGCAGGTATCTCGAAAAATTCGCGGCAGTAAAGAATTATCCAGGATCGTAACGTACATAAGTAGTATAAGCGCAGTGAGACCCACTCGTGAACAAAGGGCCTAACCCGCATATCCCGAATGCCAACAAGAACTAAAACAAAGAGACAGTAAAAAGACGAAAACAATTATATACGAATCCAAATCCACAAAGATTTTTACACTGCAATCGTAACGTCTATACCGAATAACCGTATGAAAAAAAAGTTGGGATTTTGAAAAAAAAAAAGAATATTTGTATTCGGATATTTAAACATCTCCGATACTTTTATATCCTCTTAATATTTTCGTGCTTCGTGAAAACGACGAAATCGCGCAACGATGCAATTTCCAGGCGTCCTGACGGAGGCCGTCCCGACGGAGGGTCGATTGTGTCAACACACCATGGCAGCGGTGCTCTGCAGATTTACTATCATACCTACTCAAAAGAAATTTCAGAAAAAAATTATCCAAAATTTTCAATCTTTCCCTTGTGACAATATTAAGAAATGGCGCCGATCATCTTTATTCTCAATTCTTCCAAGGTTTTCTTATGATATTAATAAAATCGTCAGGGACAGCCAGTTTATCAATATACACCCAAGTGTGTGTATGATATATATATATGTATGTTCTATAGATTAGTCAGGGGCGTAGTAAAAAAAATATTGAGATAGATTTTGTTAATGGGGATTCGTATAGATGTATATATTTATCTTAGACGTTAACGTTATCGTAACTGTTACTCTTACCCTTACTTTTATTATTACTTTCTTACTTTCACTTGTTCCAGATGTCGCCCTTCCTCGACACGATCTTCGTGGGAGGATTCGCACCGAAGGCAAACACAGATCCATACGCAAGGAAAACACCTTCCATGGCCAATCACAACATTTTGCCTATCAGTGTCCCCGACGTAGCCATCATTAACTGACATTTACATCGACGTCATTATTTTCGGAAAGAAAATCGACACGTCAATTTCTCACCACGGATCATAACGAAATCCGTTGATTCTCAAATCTTCCATTTTTTTTTATTTCATGATTACTCTAACGAATCAACTTAAACAATACTTATGTACAATTTTTCAAAATTTCTTAAGACTTAAGTACATTCCTGTAATACTTCAACGTACTTTCCATTAAGTAAGTGCTTATTTTTCGGTAAAGTTATTCTCAAAATTCGAGCTCGGAATTCCCTTGCCATTCTGTTATACTCGGTTTATGCCTCCTATCTTAAGTAATAGTAATAATAACTATAGTAATAAAAGTAAAAATTATTACCCATTTTGATTCAGGATATTCTGATTTTCGTTTCATTGAAAAATTTCAAGTTACGCAATATTACAAATTTTTCATAAAAATCATTCTTTCTTTCTTTTTTAACATCAATGGCACTTTGAGATTCCGGAAAGTCTAGTTTAAAGTCACTGAGCTCTGTGTGTCGTTGTTCTGTGTTCATAACCTATCCGTATATCTACCTATATGTATTACATATTGTGGTTATATAGACGGAAGTCGAGTTTAAGGCAATAATTTGTGGTGTTTTGGTCAGTGCTTATGAATTCTTTTCTCGAATTTTCGTTAATTTTTCTTTTCTTAACATCTTACACTGTTCTCACAGATACTTCTTTCATCTCTTTAAGTACACGATGGACGTAATATTTTTTTTTCCTTTAATATTATTAAGTGAGCGTCAGGCGCGTCGGACGGAGAAAAGTTTTGACACAAAGAAACGATGTGCACGCAAATGTCAAAGATGAAAATTTTGATAACACTAGAAAAAAATTAAAACCATAAGACAAAAATTAAGCTCGGAATTTGATCTCGTGCATTTTGAACACGAAGAGTTATCAGGCTCTTGGCCAATACAGGAAATTAAATTTTTTCGAAAAATTTTCAATCCCGATCGGAATACCGGAATCCTTACAGATTCCCCGATAAATGATTTTCAGTCGCGACGTCTCAATGACACGTACAGTGCATTCTACATACGATACTTTTTTTTTCTGTCGGATATGTAGAGAAATATGTATAAAAGGTCATTACGTCATAATATTCTTAATAAAGTACTTAGTGAATATAAATGTTAAATTGTTAAGTTCTCATCGTGGGCAAGAATACGTATGGGTTTCTCATTTTGTATAAATAAATAAATTATACATATAGCGAGCCATCGACTAATGAACAATGATAATGGTAATGGTAATACGAAGAGAAGGCACTATAGAAACAAGAGACTAAGTCGCATAAATAAAATGACCCTATAAGGAACGTGTATAAAAAAAATTGAAGTTCAAGCATACGTTGATCGTAGAAAAATAACTTGACAAAGTTTCAAGTTCTAGACGAAGAGTAACAAAAATTCATGCATACGAATGTTAAATACACAAATTTACAAATTTCAATTATATATCCCTAAGACAATCGTATTGGCCAGTATTAAATTCTAAGGCAGTTATCCCGTTATTGCTCTTCTCGTGAAAAGGTCCTACAGACATATACGGACTATATATATATATATATAATTAATAATTTAAAAAATTAAGTTTCCCTCAAAGTCTATAAGTCAGTAACGGGACCAGAGAGACTGGCGTTACTATTGTTAACAGAAGTGCCGGATGAAGATTGGCTATAATCGTTAGCGGATGATGCGCACGCATTCTTGTCCAAAATGATTGACCCCATATCCTCTTCACGGACCATCCTGCTGGCTGCAGTCGCAAGGACATCCGGATTGGACTGGTCGCCATCAGCTACGTAGATACTTTTCTCCTGGACTCCCAGCAGCATCTCTAGCCTGACAAATCAGGTTTCGCGTTACGTTCTTTCCTTAGCGGCATCCCTTTCAATTGGGTCAAAGAAAACATGGTGTAAGATTTCTCGGAAGCTGCGAAAGCGATAGTTTCAGGGCAAAGCCATGCTGCCGACTAAGGACACGGGAATTCATATTAAAAAGAGTTCAAGTGTCGTGGGGCTGATGACTAGTTCATGCAAAAGCCATCATCTCGGAATTTGATGATCACGCGGATGAAAAAACAAGAGATTGACAACTCGCAGATGATTTTTAAAGAAAAATTCCGAGAAGGATGCCTTAGAAGTTTAAGCTTAGTCACATCAATTCATAAGAATTACACTTAATCAAAGTTCAACCGATTACAGGGTACTTTCTTCGAGACAGATAATTATCCAATAAATACACCTGTGTCAGTTCTAGGCAGGAGTAGTAGTTATATACAAAATTATAAACGGAGGGGGATTACTCTTGTGGCAATGACGGTGACGGCAGTGGTGGATAGGATATTATCAAAAAGCATGCATGATGAGTGAATGATAGACCTACGTGCTATTCGATATGTACAGAGTAGCCGCTAGTAAGCCCCTGAGAGACCCTTGCGACATGACGCTGAAATTTTTGGCTGATAACCTAAATGTAGGCTGTGGTGTAGGTGGCGCGTGAAGGTGCTGTCAGGACTCTGGATGTCAGGATTTTCATAGAGCACAACTTTTTCGGGACAATCGAGGTGCTGCCGATGACGGAGACGTCAGGGATCTCGTTAAGATCAGGGTGATCCAAGAGGACGGACTCATCAGACTGTTCAGTCTCATTGTTCTTAGCAACCTCCGTCGTCCCGTCTTCTGGACCCTCATTAAAGATCATGGATTCATCGTCAAGTTTCGAGGAAACCTTTTCAGGCTCGTGCGCCGATTTAGTAAGTAAAGAAATGCCATCGCTTTGATTTCCACCTGGTAATTTAATGAGTCTCTCAAGACTCCCATGGCTCTTTGAATTTCGTACGATCTCATTTACATCACGAATCTCGTCTCCACCGTTTTTCTCGATAACCCCCACGCATTTACTTCCACGGTTCTCCGTCTTCTTACGCTTTTTCTGTAAGCCAGCAACTGCTCGTTTCGTTTGCTTCGTTTCTCTACCGCTCGTCTTCTTCTTAGCCTCCTCTGTTTCGTGCTGCTTCGAGACTTCCGGTTTATTCACGGATCCTCCATCCGGCGAACTCCCAGCACTCCTCGTGCCTTTCTCTCCCGTGCAACTTGCCACTCCGAGCGTTTTATCTTCCCGGTGAGTTTCCGTTGCTTCTGAGCCAACTGTACTTTTCCCACTGTCCCCGCATTGAACCGTACTTTCCGAATGAATGTCCAGACCATCCGAGTAACTCGAGACTATCTTCCTGGAGGCTTTGCTATTCGTCGAAACTGAGGAGGATGCCACGGGGAAGCTGTTTATACAGAGTGTACTGCGAACCTCGAAAGCACCAAGAACACCGAAGGATTCCTTGTGAGATTCGGCCAATTGCCCTTCTATGTTGTCTCGATTAATCGAGGAAGCCGAGGACGTGAGGATCTGATCGATTTGCTTTGGAGGGCGACCGACACCGGATCGGGATGAGGAGGATGATACCGTGACGGGAGTGCTGGTTATACAGGGTGTGTCGAAAGTTACAGGCGTGACAGGTCTTGCTACTGCGTTTACGCACTTTGCTGCCTGATTCTCGGCGAGGGTCCTCGACGCGCGGGCCTCCTGGAGCTCCCGACGTAGCGCCAGATTTTCCTCCTCGAAGACGGCGATCTCGCGACTCTCGTTGCTGATCAAACGTACAGTATCAAAAGTGCGTGATGAGTGATCGGAGACAGTGCAAGTGTATTGTGATGAACGAGTTATGAAATTTTTTTAGAGAAAATGACGCTGATTTTTTTTAGATTATATATATTAAATTGGACCAAAGCGATTCGTATTGAATTTTTTTCAAGCCAAAATGATTATCAAATCCAAGTATGAGCTAGCGAGTATGTCGGGAAGTCATAAAAGAATAAAAATCCAATAATATAATGTATCTGACATATATCCAAGAATATATATACACACATATATATATATATGTATATATATACACCAGTTAAAGTCTCAAGACAAGACAGTAATCCAATGTTATTAAAAGAAATACCTACTTTGCATTTATTTTCAGACTCGTCATTTCATCCTCAAGTTTCACCAGTCTCTTGTTATTCTCCTCTTCGATTTTTCCTAATTGATTCTGGGGAAGATTAATTGATCGATATTAGCCGTAGTCAGCTTCGTTTGTGCGCCTTCGCTGAAAATCCTGACTCAATAGATTAATCTTATGTAGGAGAACGTAACGGAGAATTCCCGTGTGTTATGGTCCAATTACGGAATTATGTTCCGAGCAATGCCAAGCATGATGGTGAACCGGCGGCCATTGCTTCCTCTTGATGAGGCTAATGGATGGTTGAAATATGAGAAGACTCGGGTAAGGAGGCCAAGGGGATGTCCAAGGGAAAGGTAGGGGATGTTAAGGAGGGAAAAGAAGGGGAGAGGGCAGGGCCCTGACAGTCGTTAAGTGCCCCACCCTCTATTCTGGCCCTCTAACATGTATATATTCCTGCTGTCCGCCCCTATCTGTAACCTAATCACTTTTCTACGCCACGGATATTTCGTATTACGTCTACATTAGCCTTCTATTCTGTTCCAGGATCTACCAAGTGGCTCCCCCACTAGTCTACCCTTATAGGAACCGGATCGAATCACATATGGCTTCTTAATCGCACCGTCCCTATATATTCTTACAGCTACCATTCGTTGCATTAAATATTTTTACTCATTTTGTGGACTCTAGTTGGAGAAAGATTAGCACAGTAATGATAATTATTATAGAATGATACGTGACGTTGGGTAACAATAGAATTTTACGGTTCCTTTTTTTCTCCTTTTCCCTACAGCGACTCACACAAGATTTCTTTCTTCTTTTCTTTGATATGACCTCTGCTCTATGGTCTACGCAAAACGTGGGGAGCGACTGAGAGAAACTCGCAGTGCGACGATAATCGAAAAGGAAAAGCGTGTAGGTCCCAGCATGCATCAGCTGGGTTGTCCTAATCAAACATCGCACGAACATTGTGCAAACAGTACATGGAGGAACACGCCATGGGAGGATGAATGTGGTCGCATATACTAGAATAATGGCTGAATGCCAAAACCGACCACCCTTCTCACTTTTATATTATAGTAGTACGAGAATATGCCCGACGCTGACTGTTGTTATCATACAGTATCGTATAGCTGCTATAAGTGCAAACTATATGCAGCAAATATCTTTGGAAGTGCGTCATTCAAAATGGAAATTATTATTTGAAAGTACTGGTACACGTTGATACTACACGTCATTTCCGGTAGAGATTTAAGCTATTGCTAACAGTCAGCGAATTCCTAAAGAATAGGGTTCATAAACGGCAGTCGATTATTCTTTATACCTGGAAGAAGTGTTTAGGGTAGCATCAAAGGCACCGCCATTTTATCCTTCCTTCTAATAAATTTTTCCTAATTATTTGACAATGGTACAAAGTACCGATAGTCAGTGAAATTTGTAATTTTAAACTATGAAGAGCCTGTCACTCTGGTTATCAATATTGGGGATGATTCATGTATGAGCAATTTTCACTGTGTCTTTTGGATAACAACTACATCCTTAATGATATTTCGAAGGAATTGATAAGGGGGTTACAGAATTAATAGTTCCTATTCGTACTCACTTTCAGTTCGTCGAATTCCATCGATCTTGGCGCCACGGACTTGTCCTCCATCATTGACTTTACTTTTCTGATTAGTGTCTCTTCGCGTACCTTATTCGCCTCCCTTATCTCCCGTACAATATCTGCAAATATACATAGTATGGTAGTTAGCACAATTCGAAAATAGAAAATAGATTGGAGTTGCTGTGCGTATAAATAAATAACCGTGAATACGTAACACGAGGTAGAATAGTGTAATCACTGAGTATATCAATAAATTACGTGGATGTTTACCTGATAACATTCCGGGTTGATAATCCAAGGAGGTAGCATGTTTATATCGTGCTAATTCTGCTTTGACATCTTCTAAGTCGGATTTTGTCTCTTGCAGCTCTTTGAATAATTGACAGTTGTTCTCTTTCAAAGCTGTCATCTACAATTAAATGAATGAGGTAAGGCTTTGATTCTAATCCATGTCAATGTATAAAATCTATTATTCCATAGAATTTATATCTTATCAGGTGCTTAATCTTGAATTTATATATTATCAAAGAGAAATCTTGATTTCCGATGACAATGAACATATTAGACAGAATAAGCTCATCATTTCCCTTATGTTGATTTATATCAGTGAGGCTATTAAATAAAATTACCTGTTCTATCAACGATATAACCAGCTTGCTGTTTTTTCCTACAGTTGTTATTGAGCTTCCACTGTCTATACTTTCTGAATCTTCACTTTGGCAATGTGCTGGTAATTCTGCAGGACCTAAACCAGGATCCGAGTATCTTCTATGTTCAGAATTAAGTTCATCTCCTGCAGTTCCGTTGTCATTATTAGCAGTGGGTGGTAAACTGGCATAATCGCCATTCTGATAAGCTGCAGGAGCTGAATAATTCAATCTATTCTCCTGCAGACTGGAGTAGCCATTCGAAATAGCATTGACATTAGTTTGTAATCCAATTGGATGAGTTTGAGGGTAATTCCTCCTTGGTCTACCTCGGAGAGTTCTATATCCAGGTCTAGGTACTGGTTGGTATAACCGATACATCGGTGGCAAAGACACAGGTTCCATAGCATATGTAACAGGCATTGGTGAATATCCACAAACGCTTGGATCCGACATGGCAGTGAAAAGACGTTGGCCATTGTGAAGAGGTATGTGTTGCTGCATTCCTGGCTGTTGCCAAAATACATTGGCGTACTCCATGCTCGGACCCTCTGCACCGTTTTGTTCAGTTTGTCTTTCATCGGACCGATGTCCAAGAGAGTTGCTCTTCTTAGCATTACGTCTCTTACTCTTTTTTAATTGTCCCGTAGAATTACGTCCAGATGGACCCGACTTCGAGGTCTCTGGCCTACAATATAACAATTTGTTTTCTAGATACCAGGAGTCGCGGGAGTATGGTTCATAATAAACAATCAAAATTTAAATGCTTACTTTTTGTTGTCCATCTTCTCTAAGAGCTCCAAGTCGTCCAAGGGAAGCCGTACACGTGTAGAATTCACAATGCACGCAGGAAAAACGCTGATGAATTAGTACATGAAGAAATGGGAGTGCACGAGAAAAGAAGACACTAACAAATTTTTTCACGTCCACCTGACGACGTTGAAGACGTCACTGCTTGGCATAGGCGTCGCCATTTGATTTTGCAGTTTCATGCGGCGGCGCGTTACTGTGTATTAAATATTTCCACGCAGGATAAAACTTGTTCTATTCTTTTTTAACGACTAATTACAGCCACGCACTATAAATCATTCTCGGCTTTGATACTTCCAGATACTGTGCTCCTGATGTATCCGTTATTCGAAAGTATGTTAAAGATAATTCTGCGTGAAAAGATTCAAATCGATCGGATAACTTCGACTATCATCGGTTGAAGAACGATGATACTGGTGGACAAAATGACCGGTGGACGGTATTGTTAATACAGGTTATTCAGATAAGTTTTATTTTAACAGTTCGGCTAGGATTAGTGTTACCATTTTGCACAGTGTGACCTAATTCAGCCGATCTAACCTAACCTATGCTTACTCCAACCTATTTTCCAAAACATATGACGTGATATTGCTGAACAACGTACAGCAGAATTCATAAGTAATGCCAAATATAATTTGGGCTGAAGTTTAAGTGCATAATTGTCATATGCAATTTGTAAAAATGTATTCTCGAGGATTAAGAACACATAGACTTATCTAACACTGGCTACTAATAATTTCCAAGGCCAAGAAAGCATCTTTATTCACTTAAGATGAAGGACATCACTGTGTGTGAAATAGATTTAAATGGTCTTGAAGATAATCGAATAACATTATGGACGCAATGGTTTGAAGATCATTTTAAAGTAGTTTTATTGCCAAGTAATAATATACCACTCAGTGGTGAGGTAAATTTCATATTACGAATAACAGATTTTATAGCTTCAAATGAGTTATAATGATATTAACTTTTTATAGGTAACAACGGAACAGATTGATTACTTTGCTGCAAACGATAAGTCTTGTAATACTCGTGACGAGTATATACAAAAAACAAGAAATATTCTATCAGGAAAGAATTCAGAAGGGTATCAATTTTCTTTACAAAATGCTAAGTTCCGATGGACAGAAGGCATGTGGGACCGTGGAATTGTTGAAGTAACTCCATGCAATATAGAGGAATTTTCTAACGTTTTAGAGAAATTTCTTGTGCAGTACCGTAGTATGGAAGAATCAGTTAACAAATTGGAATCAGAAAATACTCACCTAAAGCATATGTATATGAAACTAAATGATAGCCTGGAAAGCATTTCAACTAGAAAAGAAGAGCTTGAACGGATTTTATTGCAAAAGTTTCTTCTCCTTATAAACTCTAAGAAAAAACGAATTAGAGAGTTAGAAGAGGCTGCCAAGAAAAGACCAAGAGAAGATAATTCCGTATACGATACCAGTACTGATGATGGTGAATTGTCAGATGTTTCTGAAAATGCAATCAATAAAAATAAATCAGGTAATAATGATATAATTGAAAGCACATCAACATCAAAAATAAGAAAACTCGAAAATTTGTGCATTAAAACTAATGAAAATACAAAAGAAGAAAAATTAAGAGGTAAAGAAGGAACGTCGATAACTAATACTAGTAATCTTGACTTAACAGAAGAAGAATCGGAAGATGATTTATTTACATAAAACAGACCAACTAAGCATGACTGTTTAAAATTTTCAATACATTGAAATTTTTTAATTATTTATTAGCTGAATACAATTTATGCTATGAGAAGCAATGATTTGTGTACAAATAATTCATCTATTGATGATTGAAGTGAATTAATGTGAGACAAAAATTTTTTTATAAAAAAAAAATGAACTTATAAATTATTCTAGTCGATGTAGAAGACATGAAAAAAATTGTTTACACAAATTATCATAAATAAATAGCAATTTGCTTGAAATCTTCTGCCATATTATTCATTCAACACCTAAAATTTACATTAAAAAAAAAATATTTTTTCAAGAACGACCAAAGCGAATAGAAGGAAATTCAGTTAATACTGGATTAATAATTTTCCAATATCTCGACATATCGTTATATTCCGTTTCTTGCAGAATACCCATTTTATAAAAAAGCTGAGTGCAAGTGATAGTTTCTCGGATGGCTCCACTTCTTGAATTAAATAATAAAAAGTGTGTGAATGGATAACGTGGTGGCAATGAAATGCTTCTTCGAAACTTTTCTAATTCAATACCAAATAATTTGCGTATAGCTGCTGTAATCCGCTGTGAAATAAAATGAATTTTAGAACTGGAATGTATAGAAATTCATTATAAATTATAAGTAGCAGACGATAGTCTGCATACTAATTTTTGTAGTGATACCAGAAACCTGTATATCATGAAAATCTTGAATACCAATTTTGACACAAGAGGAAGAATCAATCCATATTAATCGTTTGCCAGTTATAAAGTTTTTCCTAAAACTCTTCTAAAATAAAATAGAATTAGAAAAGAAACACCTTCATATTATCTTATGCTAAAAAAACACGAGTTAGATATGAAAAGATATAATATGAACTGACTTCATATTGTGGCAACCCAATATGTATTAACCAGGAAACAACATCATCGACATCCCATTCCCAAGGATCTGGCTTTGGTAAATTATTCACAGTTGCTCCAGCAAGCATCTTCAGAGATAACGGTGGCTCTTTAAAATACACTAGCCTCTGCAAATAAATGCACAAAATTTTTATCATTGGTTAGCATTAAATTGAAACTAACCTTAGTGGTGTCCATCAGTTTTGCTTCTTGTAAGCACTTCATCGTTTTATGTTATGTTTTTCTACTTCGCATAATTCTGATGATTACAAGAATCTGTACACAAAATTGCTCCAGAAAATTGAATTTTCGGAAATTCAGAATTCGTAAAAGTAAAATAAATACATTTTGTGGGATAAGAACCAAAAGCACGAATTTGACTACAGATGTTCATCGATGTCAATAAACCCAAAAATAAAAATAATTTTTTTAATTGTTGCGTGTTTCTCAGAATCACAAAATTATAGCAAACATTTTTTTCACTCGGATGATAATTCTAAAATTTTAAAAGAATCAGTAGCGTTGAATAAAGGTAAATGACTCGACATTTAACTGGTTGTTGGAAAATCAGAAAATTGTTAGGTGACACCTAACCACACCGTGTCATAGTAAGATGCCTACTCTTTGACAGGAATTATCTTCAGTCAATAATTAGGAATATCTGTCGGCAAATGCATCTTTGCAGAAATTGTACAGAGGAGTGCAAAGCCATTTAAACAATATGGCGAGATCTGGACCTTCATTTATAGTAGATGATTAAAATGATTGTTTGGAATCAGATATATTAAAGTAATTTTCTTGACACGTTCCACCGGACGATTGACAACAACAGGTAATTATTTTTATTTTGGTTACAACTCAGTGGATTACATTATTAAGGATTTCTTACAGCTTTGCATGACCTTAGTTGCTAAGTTTGGAAGAAGCTGTCAAAAAATGTTATGAAGGATTTAACTTAATAACGTTACAAAATTTATAAATATTCTAAATTTTTCTTATGCAGTTAATTGTCACATAGTTGACTAAAATGCATTTGTGGAAAATTGATGTAAACATTTGTTCTTGAATACTTATAAGTTTGTCTTTTATAATAAAAATTATCTGTATATATTATTATTATTAAAAAAATGCCTTGAATATCTCGGTTCTATTAGCTCATTAGCAAATTTTCATAATAAATTTGCATATATGCACAATTTATGGCAAATAAACATTAGTATATTTATAGTTAACCTTGTACATTGGTATTACTTACAGGAACCTACGTAATCATATATGATTGGAAGTTTAAGTAATCATGAATGCCTTAATAGAAGATTCACATGGCGAATTAATCACTATATCCATTCAAGAAACAGACACATTCCGGGAGCTGAATAAACGAATTAAAAAAGAATATGGCTTACAAATGGACTTTACCAATTTACATGGCTATAGTAGTATTGATTTAGATGAGAACATTCTTGCTTCGCTGTCAAGTTAGTATTTAGATTTAACTTTCAGTGCAGTATCAAAATACCTTTTTGTCCATGTTATGATACACATTATGTTTTGTGGCCTCAAATTACTTTATATAACATAATACACTTTCAGAAAATGATCAATTAGTTTCAATAAATACAGACACATCCCTTTCAAATCATACTGAGAGTGTCATAGAAGAATCTATAGATGAACAATGTATCTTGAAAGTGCAACCTGATGAAGCTAATGTGGTTGTTTATGCGAATGACATAGATATACATGCAACTTCAGAAAATGATGAAGCTATTGAAATGCATAAAAGTTATCAGCTCATAGCATTGGATTCAGGAATAGAACTTGATGAGCAGGTGTTAATTAATTCTACAGACGAGAATGTTTTTCTTCACGCGGACGATTCGGAAATCACAGAATTAATGAGTTTAGGAAATAATAAACGATCATACTCTGAAGATACAATACAAGCAAATACTAAAGTAATTTTAGAAATTACTAATGACGTGGCTTCACCTTTATGTCGACTTTGTGCCAATAAAAGTGATGAAATGGTATATATTTTTGGAACAACTGAATCAAAAAAGGAAATAGCAGAAAAAATTGATGATTGCCTTCCCATTGCAGTAAGTCTTTTTAATAGCATAAATATCTTATATTATCAAGTCAACTTTAGAATTAATTTATTTGTGTGTTTTACAGGTGAGCAAGATGGATACTCTTCCAAAACAAGTGTGTCATTCATGTTTAGAAAAACTTGAGATGTGTTATGAATTTCATAAAACTGTAGTAGAAGCAGAAGCAAGTTTTCTCAAAATGGATTATGGAAAATCGTTACAAACAAGAATGACGAGAAAAACTTGCCCACTTTGCAGACAAAGTACAGCTAGAACAAATGCTAATCCAGACAATATTATTATTTCTCTGGCTGATAATAATATCACTGAACCACTTTCTTCTCTCCAATTAAAAGAAATGGCTATTATTGACACAACAGAAATGAACAAATCTTCATGTAAAGAAGAAACAGAATATATACAAAATTATATTACGAGAGATGAGCATTCAAGTGACTGGCAAATGACTAATGAAGAAATCAAAAGTGAATCAAAAGATTCAGAAAACAGTATAAATGATGCTCTAGTTTCTATGGTGACGCGGGAGCCTATAAAAATTGCGTCATCCAAAGTGAAACAAGAATCAAATCGAACAAAGAATAAAAATTTCTTTGAAACGAGATTAAATATGGCAGAGAATAAAGAAAAAGCAAAAGTTGAAAAACTGAAGAAGAATTTGAAACAATCGGGATTAAAAACTGATACAGTAACTACAATTGAAAATACGAATAAAGTATACGAAAAACAAAAATTATCAACTAAAGACCATACATATAATGAAATTAACATGACAACTGAAATTACTGTAGACAATAGAGGAGAATGTAATGCAATAAAATGCCGTATATGTGGAGATACTTTTGAAACCACAAAAAAATGTTACATGCACTCAAGCATTCATGCTATGGACGGTTACTATCCTTGTAGTCTTTGCGAAAAAATATTTATAAACGAAGAAAATTACAACGAGCACAGCGTAGAACACACTGAAGGTAAAAAGTGCGAGCGAAGATCTGCAACACATGCATGTGACGAATGTGGTAAAAAATTTGTTAGCGAAGAAAGACTTCAGTTTCATATGAACTTTCACAAACCAGAAGCAAGGCCATGTTATTGTGACAAATGTGATAAGTTCATGGTATCTGAGTCATCTCTATACCATCATTTAAAAACAGTTCATTTGCAGTACAAAGAGTTTTGTTGTGACATCTGTGGCAAGCAGTTCAGGTAAATATCCTGTTATTCTTAATTTGTCATAACACTCATAACATAGTAAATTTATAAACAATTTTTGTATTCAATCAGAGCACAAGCACAATTGGACTCCCATCAAAGAAAGCACAAAGATGAACGACCGTTTGAGTGTACAATATGCAAAAAGCGCTTCTACTCTAATGAAATTTTGAAAAGGCACAAAAAATTACATCTTCCTGATAAACCTTATCAGTGCGATCAATGTGGCAAGCGATTTGACAGAACAAACACGTTGACCAAGCATCTTCTGAGACACCAAGTAGAAGCAGGCAGATCAATGATATGTTACGTGTGCACAGGATGCAATGAAGTTTTTATCGATTCATTCAGTGGAAGTTTGCACATTGATAACTGCATCCTGACAAATGATGGAAAAAATAGTATAATAGAAGAAAGAACTTTAACGGCCATGTACAGATGTGAGTTTTGTGAAAGATGCTATGTAGATATTAAATACATGAAAATACACCGAGCTTGCCATATCGGACCGCAACCGTACGTATGCACCATATGCGACATAACATACGCCACATATAATCAAGCAACAGCACACAAATCTGCGCATAAAAAATCCTCAAAGGAAGTAAACGTCAAGGAAGATATAGTAATCCCAAAATATTTTTCATGCGAATGCTGCAATAAGCAATTTCTTCATTTCACCAATATGAATATCCACAGAAAAGCGTGTGCCAGTGGTAAAAACTGGACTTGTCGATATTGTGGCTTTGTTTTTGAAAATGCCAAAGAGCTTTCAAGGCACAAGAAAGGAAAAGACAACGAGGAAACATGGCCTTGCGTGGGCTGTAATATGAAATTTGGATCTATCTGTGCACTTGAAATACATAAAGAGATTCACACTAAAGCTTATGCAAATAGAAAACTCTTCAAATGTCTTTACTGTGGAAAAGAGTTTGTTCAGGTAAGTTTTACCAAGAAATTATAAAATTTGAGTATAGTCTGCACTAAAATGTAACGTATAAGAATCGTATTCTCTTTCAATTACTTTATAGAAAACGCAATTGACCATTCATATAAGAAGCCATACTGGTGAAAGACCTTATGCTTGTGACTTGTGTGACAAGGCGTATAAAATCAAAGCTGAACGGGATAATCATCGTAGAACTCATACAGGTGAACGTCCTTTCAAATGTACACTATGTGACAAAACCTTTACTAATCCTGCTAGACTCCGGGAACATACAAGATTTCATTCAGGCATACGACCTTATAAATGTAATCTGTGTGAACGCGCCTTTAAAAAGGCCAACGCGAGAAAGGTACACATGACCATTCATACTGGAGAGAAACCTTATCAATGTGATGTGTGTAGCACATATTTTAGAAGAATGGGTGATATGCGAAAACACAAAAAAACTCAGCATGGAGTGCATGAAACAATAGAAAATAGCAGCGGCTCATTGAAAATTGATTAAAGTAATGTTTGTATGCAAATAACATCATTACTCTAGACACTTAAAAGTATTGTTTAATGGTATTCTTTAGAATAATACAGAAGTGCATACATTTTCTAGGAAAATATAAATTGTGTAAAATGTATTTTATACTATATAACCTATGATAGGTTTGACTATACATCAAATGCTCTGTACATCTTTCAGTGTATTATTAATTATTGCCAAATTGTTTAAGGAACTAATTTAATAATATAAATGGCTCGCAAGTGTTCGATTCCCTTGAATAAGCTTGTAACCCGCGAAAAGGTGCGCTATTAACATTTCCCTCGACACAACTCAACCTATAGAATGACGCAGCAGTAAGAGTGAAACGCTAGAAGTGACGCGTTTATTGACGAGTTAATCACATATTAATTCTTCACGATACAAGACATTATAATATATATAATTATGTGGAATTGTACAAAAGTCATCATTATTTCTTTAAATAAGCATAATCGTCTATCTTTACGCAAGACATTGACAATATGATTAGAACGAATTCTATTGAATAAAAGAATTAAATGTTTTTACTTGATTTACTGTAGATTATTTCCATTACCATTCAAATTGTCTTTTGTAATTTATTTATAATCTTATGAAATACAAGTAGCGTGAAATAAAGAGAAGTACGTATACGATTTTAAATGTCCCCGCGATTAGTAACATCGTGCAACAATCACCAATGAAAACGAACACGATTGGATGAAACAGTGAATCTGCAAAGGCCATCCATATCCAGGATTTTTCTTCTTTGGTAACGAATTTTGGATATTTTTCAACAATCCCTTTAATGATTACATTGAAACAGGTTCATCATATTTTATATAGTGATTACATAAATGATAAACAGTTGAAATTAAGCTACATTCGTGTATCCCCGCCTAGTGTCTGGCAGATAACCTTATTGAAAACTAATTTTATTCGTACAACAAATATATGCAGGAAATCATGCAACTTATTTAGGGAAGATAACATAACTTCTCTTGAGACAATAATAATAATAATAATATAATAAGTAAATAGACACAGATCTAATTATTATTTGATATAATTATATATCATTTTTTTAATGCTACTATCTTACTTTCCGTGGGTCACATTTTAACGATGTTTTGCTTCCAAATCGATTTTGTTTTTATGCAAGAATGCTTTTTTTTTATACGAAAACTTCTTTTTATTAGTAAATGTAGTATGGCTTTTAAAAAGTAGGCAGTGGGTACAAAGTTTCATATAAATGTTTATATATGTACATATGAATTATGATTGTATACTTTTTAGGATAATAATTTCATAATATACTTTTTCTGATACTAAAAATAATCTTACTGTTTCATTTGTCATAGTGCAATATGTTGAAGTTAATTCTACAAACACAAGAGGGACAACAGGTAGAAGTGTCCATACGTCCCGAAGACACATTTGCGGATTTAAAAAAGCAGTATGAAGGTCCAGAAAATTCTGTCTTACCAGAATTTTTAAAGCATCTCATTACCAATGGGGATGAAGTTAGCGAAGACACCAAAATACTTGATCATGTCACTAATAGTAGTAGGTGATTCAAAACACTTAATGTGTATCTGTGGGAAATTCATGACATACAATTAATTGTAGAAGTAGATATTACATGTATGTTTATGCGAATGACAATTTTTTCTAAACAATTATTTCAGCAACACTTGAATGGGCAATGGAAGACTCTATGGAAGACATTGATGATTTAGATTCAATAGATCCTTTACAAAATATCATGGTCGAAGCTCAGATAAAAGAATGCTGTGCAAATGAGTGCTTCAATACTGAGTTAACAGCACCCGATAAAACATACTTTCCATTACCTACTGATGAAACTAGGTATAGATCCATATAGATTTACATATAGAACTAGAAAAATACAGTAATACGTAGAATGTTTCAGACTATCATCATGGCTAATAGGAATTGCTAGACCTGACCTACTCAACGCTGCTACACAAAATAATTCTAGTTTGCATCAAAAGTCCTTTGTGTGCAGCGATCACTTTCAACAGCATCATTTCTTAAAGGGTACAAATCAAGTTTTGAAACGTCGTGCTTGTCCACGCGTAACTCCTGGATATAATACTGAAGCAGTACTTAATTCATCCCTTTTGAAACCTCAACCAATGTATGTCAAGACAGAAGTTAAAGGTAATTTGTAAAACAATAAAAATGTATGAACTATAAATCTCTAATCTACATTTTTTCCAGATTGTATATTGTTGCCAGCTGAGGAAAACAAAACACTTAATGATTCAGAATCCAACAGCGACATGATACAGACCACCAATGTTCTTACAGAACCGGAACATCCTGGCATCCTATGCCGTTTATGCGGTCAAACAACAGAAGATCCCATTTATTTCTATGCAGAGGAGGATAAACAAACTGAATATAGTATAGAGGATAAAATTAATTTATGTCTTCCCATAACAGTGAGTCACTAAAAACCATGATAAAAGTATTTTTATTATTATACAGAAATTCTTGCATTCTAGGTAAATGCCAAAGATCCACTTCCAAAACAATTATGTCACCAGTGCTATGAAAAATTGAATACTTGTCACGACCTTGCTCTGACTTGCTTAGACACCGAAGATATCTTGAAAAGTATGTTACAAACGAAACAGTTTCATGTAGATAAGACAAAGCACTGTCCTCTATGCATACAAGGAGAAATGCAAATAATTAAAAAAAGTGGGATCTATCGAAAGTCTAAGTTTGAGAAAAATCCAAACATTCTGAGTATCCGTAATACAAAAGTGCAACAAGTAGTGCCTTCACAAAATAGTGTTATAGAAGAAAATGAAGTTGATGATGTTACTGAAGGTAAGCATATTGCTGTTAGTCGGATTTATTCAATAATTACACAATATTTAACTGATACTTTTACAGAAATGGAAAATGGCGAGTCAGAATCGTTAATTGAACATTTTGAAGAAGAAGACATTTCTACGAGTTCATTATCAGTACCAGATACAGAATTTTCCTGTTCAATTTGCGATAAAACGATAAATTTCTACAATGTCACGTATCACGCTGAGCAGCATTCCGGTCACCAGTGTGTAATTTGCAAAAATGTTAAATTCAAAACTGCAAATGAGCTCCGGGTACATTTTTTAAAGCATGGGCATTCACGCTTTGAGTGTGAATATTGCGCCATATCTGAAGACGAAATTGAAACCGCAATAGAACATGTTAAATCATGTAAACCAGAACCATGGGATCTTCAATGCGATCGCTGCGGTGAAAAATTTACAGAAGATAAGGAGACACATACTTGCTCTGTCCCAGAGGACGACGACTGGTAATTAAAAATAAAATTATTACTAATTATACCAATAATCAATTCTTAATAATAATTTATTCACTTCAGGTTCGAATGCGAGCAGTGTGAAAAAAAGTTCAGGCGAAAATCAAATTTGGCAACGCACATAAAGTCTCACGAGAAAAAGGAAACAATAATGTACAAATGTGTCTTTTGCAATAAACAATTCTCACGTAAAGGACGTTTGCATACACATCTCTCAATTGTACATCAGGATATCGACGCCATTGTGAGATTCAAATGCTATAAGTGTAAAAAATGTAACGAGGCGTTCAGCAGCTCAGCCAATGCAGATGCTCATATAACGGATAAACATTTTAGCCAGCTGATACTTTCTGATGTAAATTACATAAACGATCAATTTACAGTAGAAGAATTGAATTTGACAAAATTGTATATATGCGAATACTGTGAGAGATGTTTTACAATACCGATTTCGTTACACGAACATCGACAGAATGAACACTCACAAAATTCTGATTATCACTGCAACGTGTGTAATAATTCCTACGGATCACATAAACAGCTTCTAAGTCACAAAAGTGTTCATAGTAAAAGTAATGAATTTGAAGATCTGGGTATCAGGCAGTATTACGTATGCAAATATTGTAACAAGACATTTCTGCACTTTGCATCCCTAAATGTGCATACAATTCAACACAGACAGCCGACGCCTTATTTATGCCGACCATGTAACTTAAAATTTGCTACATATAAGGAAATGGAAACACATCGTCAAGCAACGCATCCTTATCAATCAATTCTACATGAGGGACCAAACGGCTCTTATCAGTGTCACTATTGCAAAAAGAAATTTAGTCACGAACTTGCATTGATCAAGCATATACGAATGCACACTGGCGAACGTCCATATAAGTGTACAGTGTGTGGCAAAGCATTTTCACAATCGTCAGGACTTTATACTCATCTTAAAGTTCATTCAAATTTGAGACCTTACACATGTTCTCAGTGTCCACAGACATTTAAGATCAAAGGTGACAGGGATAATCATGTAAAAAAGCATTCTGGTAATCGACCATACAAGTGTGATTTTTGCCAGAAGGCATTCATGACACAGCATGTTTACAGTCAGCATAGGAAGATTCATACGAATGAAAGGCCATATAAATGTGATACATGTGGTGATGCTTTCAGAAGATCACATGTGTTAACTGTGCATATGAGACGGCATACTGGAGAAAAGCCACATGCTTGTGATTTGTGTCCTAAAGCATACAGGCAGCGAGGTGATTTGTTAAAGCATAAGAAGATGCAACATGGTACTAGCTCGAGTGGTGTTTTAAATTCTAATATCACAAATAACTCAAACAATACTTCAAAAAAGGCAAGTAGATTGTTGACTACTGATGCAACTACCGTACTTTTACCAATTTGACAACTTCAAAGGTATCTATTGAAAGTGGACAATTTACACCAATTTTCCCAAAAGCTGTTCGATTGTTAGAACATAATACCATACGAGTGTTTTAAATAAATTTGTTTTTAAACACAGACACTGTTGTTGGAATTGCATACTACCCATGTTTATGTACGAAGCAATAAGAAATAGAAGCGAACAGGACAGATCATACCTATCAATAAGAGTGAAAAAAAAAAGATCATAAGTATATTTCAGAAATTTGAAACGCCGCTTTTACCTCGGCTTGGATTATCTGCTGGACCTTTGACTGATTCATCAAATTAAGTTTACAAGTATAATTAACATAATATAACACATTACCCTAAATGTTTTAAATTAATTATTTTCGATGAATCTTTCACTGATTTATTAGATCAAGAAGCTTTGGAATAACAACATTAGTGACATAGTAATCTTATGAAAGTGGCATAGTAATTTTACAAATATACCGACTAATTTAATGAATGATAAGTTTGTACTTACCGACCTCCGAACGTAACGTGAACATTGTGATCACCAGCCGTTAATCTGGTACATTAGACTTCTTGGTGGTTTTGATGGTATTTCCGTTACTGAATATAAATAAACTAGACATGCCCGTTTAATACTAATACATGCTAATACGTAGAATATGTAGAATATATATCTATATATAATATTTCTTTTGGTAAAGTTGATCTGAAGGTGCCCTGATTACCTCATAGTATTACTATATTTATGGGGGTAGCCTAGGCTCAAGACACCGTCAGAGATGAGTAGGGAGATGCACAACGCAGAGATCAGCAGATAGATGCACAACGCTACAGTTTTAGGCCAGAGATGAGTAGGGAAAAACGCTACGGTTTTAGGCGATATCAAAAACACGGCGCTCAATCGTAGCTGCAAGTCCAGGAGTAGGATTTTGTGATCATCGTCTCCGTTGGTAATGCATATCCCGTGGTAACCGAGTTGTACGTGATCATGAACGTGTAGCTTCACGGGCAGAGGTTCTCAGCTAATTACCGCTTGTTCCCAGAGCAAGCCTTAGAACGAGGCCGCTCATCAGACAATGCCTAAATAGTTTTTTTTGCAATCTTAAATTCGAGTGCACAGTCGTGAATCCAACGTTGCATGTGAAATCTATCATAATACGATTGTCAACCAGAGATCTGTTTTAGTTTAAATAAACTGGTTCCAAAGTATTAAGTGTAAACATATTTCCTTGTCCTTTCCTATAATGTTGCTGTGAACCGGCGCTGAATCACCTGAGAGGGGTGAGTGACGTTGTGCAACCTGCGATGCTTTGGTCAGACACAAATAGGCTTTTTAAATAGTTCTCGAGGAGTTCTAAAGTTCCTGATAGGTTTTAACAATAGTTGTGCCACGTAACATCGTTAAAGTATGAATTTTCCAAAAATTGATATGCTACACGGGTGTGAGCTGCAGCACTACACTCTTTTAAAAACTCCTAAAAATTTTTCAACATTTATTTTTCAACAATTCTATAGTTCCTGCTATGATTTAACAACAGTTCTGCTACGTAACACCTTTAAAATATTAGCATACAATTACTTTAGATGCTCATAGCTGCCTCTACCTGATTTCTCGTTATCAACTACTACTATAGACGTATGCGCTCAAAACTGCCCTTATTTACCTTCTCCTTATCAATTTTTATGGTTAACATAAATACGCTTTATTATTTAATATTTATATAAAATACTTAGCGCAACACACTGCTTCCAATTATTCTAGATGTATGCGCCCAAAACTGCCCTGATTTGTCTTTTTCTTATCAATTATTATGGTTATCACAAATTCGCATTGAGTGAGAACGAGTGTGGTGGACCCAGCCAGGATCCAAGCTGGGTCCACCATACTCCTTCTCACTCACCTGTAATGCTAACCTCAACTTATTATATATCAGAATTTTGGGCTATTTTTGGGCTATCGAATGCGCCTAGTCGCAATTAAATCGGACCACCCATTCTGAAAAACCGCCCCCTTATATACTTTTTTATATTTTTCAAGTTCAGTTGCATTGGAAACTGTTCTTTATGCATTATAGAAATATATCATACTATAAATTTCAATTTTCAATTCTTTTCGATTTTTGGGCTGCACCCTTTGTCCCCAAAAAAGCAACCCCCAGCCCAAGTATAAGCTATAGCGTATTTCTTAACTTTACTCGACACCGTTAGCAAAATCCGAGAACGAACGATCTGCGGTAACCAACCTACGTTAACTTCAGCCGTCCACCCTTCGCTCATGCATCCGCAAGCCAGGCGGGCGGCAGCCAATTCTTGTTTCACCGGGAATTGACGAGCCGTATGAACTGAGAGTTGGGGTGGAACAGGCTCATTTCCAGCAAGACTAGGGCTCTGACAGAAGCTATCAGAAAGGCGATAGCTTAACGGATTCTTTCGATTTTTCGGGACGCGGGAAATCGAGAAACGCAACTATATGCACGAACGGGAGCGGACGGTAACGGAAATGCACGGCCGCTCAGGCTACTAGCTTACGGTAGAGAGGGTCGGAGTAAACGTCAGGCAAATAGTGCGCGATACAGAGAACAGCTGATCGAGACCGTAACAGATCGAAATTTCTTCACCAATTAATAAATTGGGGTACTCACCGGAACTGGTGCAGCTAGTCCTTGATGATCGAGAACCGTATCCAAGGGACAGTCGGGTGGGCACTGCACCAGGGCACAGCACTACACCTCCAGAACACTCACGGGAAATCCATAGAATTTCCTGAATATCGCGAGAACAACGTGAGAACTGTCTATACCGTATCGAAACGCGGCTAGAAAAACTATCAACAGATACTCGCACGCGAGTGCGAGCCAGTTCGTGACACCTCTGATTGGTCGAGATCCTTACCGTACCGGTCGAGATCCGGTACGTAACTTTGGAGATCCTCCACGGCCGCTTCCCCAGGGCATCGGGCGACAGCTAGGCACCACATCCTTAACTCGGGCAGGAGGTTCCTCCCCTGCCCTTAACCGTATCAAAACTTGTCCTCTGCCCGCTCTACAGCCCTTTGCCCATCTCCAGCTGGGCTTCTGCCGGTCCGTGAAGACGTCTCCGTCGGATACTCTCCTCTGCCGGGCAACTCGGTACGTCGAGACTATCTCCCAGGGCAGATTCGAGCACGTCGACCTCAGCTAAACCATAAAGAAACCTTCCGAGAGCATTGGCATATCTGTACTGATCTGTTCTAATCAATCCGAGAGCGTAGTTTCCGAACAGGATGGCGACCCGAAGGGAACCGGAAAGCGAGAACGTTATCTCTATCGGTAGCCGGAGTCGCCTTGTGACCGTGAATGAGCGCCAAGTTATACGTTCGTGATCATCTTCAACTGGGCTACCACGGGATACGCATTATCGACGGAGACGATGATCACAAAATCCTACTCCCGGACTCACCGCCTACGATTTAGCGCCATGCTTTAAAAACCGTAGCGTTGCGCATCTCCCTCCTCATCTCTGTTTAGGCGATACCAAAAACATAGCGCTAAATCGTAGCGGCGAGTTTAGGAGTAGGATTATGTGGTCATCGTCTCCGTCGATAATGCATATCCCGTAGTAGCCGAGTTGAACGTGATCACCAACGTAAAGCTTGGCACACGTGATCAATGACTGACGGGGTCTCTTACGTCGTCATCGTGATTTTGTCGCGCTACAGTTGTCGCAGTCGCATGCATGAGATGAGACCTTTACAGGCACATGGTCCTTCATTGGGGATACAGCCGTAAGGAAAGGAAGGTAGGGTCGGGTGGGGGGAGGTCTGTCAGCGGTATTTTTCTAACCGTCTAGTGTAAATATGCATCAGATTTTACATTATCAAAATAATACATTACATTGAGCCATGGCTTTGTTACGAAAAAGTAGTAGAATTTTGCTACCGCATACAAAGTTCGGTGTTGCATGTCAACTTGAATTATCATATTGTGTCTTAAATAATCTAAGAAAAGAAGGTTATGTCAGGCCGTATACAGTGTTTACGTATAAGTCAATACAGTATAACACTTATTCTACATTTACTAAAAATATAAAAACAACTAATTTTACTACTGGAAAGCAGCTAGAGTTGGCACTGATTTCACTGTGTAGTCATATGCAGAAAAAGCAAGTGAGATATCAAGACCTGATTTACATAATACAATGTTATGAAAATAATATAGAAAAACTAAATAAGCAAAATCTTTTGACATTACTACGATGCTGTGGGGATGTGTTGCCATATATTAATTTGGAAATTCGTCGTAAATTGACTGACCGTGTTTGGCAGCTTATACAATCTGAAAATGAAAGATTAACATTAGAAAGTTACAAAACTTTACTTCGTGTCTATTGTCAAAACTATTCTTATGTGGACCCAAAAACATTTTTGGAATCAATGGATGTTGAACCTGATGAAGAAACATACCAGCTTTTATTGAACACTATATCAAAAACAGGAAATTATGAATTAGTAGCTACTGTGATTTCACAAATGAAAGATGTAGTAGGTCTAAATGAAGACACATTGAATGCGCTTGTGCTGGTTCATTCAATGAATGGAGATATAGAAAAAGCTGAGAGTATTTTCAGCACAATGAAAACTGAAATGATTGACCCTTCTAAGAATACCTATGCTAATCTAGCATGTGGATATGCAAAGATAGGACTTTGGAAGAATTTGCTAGAATTAATGGGAACTAACAAATTTGATACAGCACAGATTATGTTTATAGTGAAAACACTCAGTTTCTCGGATCATGGGATGTATATACCAGAAGTTTTACAATATTTGGAAACTCCAATTGATCCTAATGATCCTTATATTATAAACACCGTCATTGAGTTAACTTATGCGCAAAAAACAGAAGATGCATATAAAATTATAGATTTTATTCCAATACTTCCACAGCCTGTAAATCAAATTAACACACCCAAACATTACTTTTTGTATGAATTAGTAAATACTAATACACCTATTGGCATCATCATATCTGTTGCTAATAAACTGGTAATATCTGGTAAAATTCCAACAGCATTCTTACAAATAGCAGAAATTGCACTCCGTCTAAAAGCAGAGAATGTAGCACTTGCAATGTTTGAACTATTAAAAGAGAATGGTATAGCAATAAAGCCACACTTTTATTGGCCATTGTTATTAAAGGCTGCTAACGAAGAAGGCGAAGCTAAAATATTACTACTGATTGAGCATATGCAAAGGATGGGTGCAAGCTTAGATTATGATACATTAATTTCTTATATAATTCCATACATGAATTTGTCAGACCCCATCATAGCTTTTCGAAAAATACAGGATAGAGGTATAACAGCTTCTTATATAATAACACCTTTACTTTCAGTACTTTTAGGCAGAGGTGAAGTACATTCTGCCAGTATGTTACTTAAAACAATAAAATGTAAAATAGATCACCTATCAATTTTGAAAAAACTCATTCTGGGATATAAGATTTCAAAAGATATTAACAATTGTACAGCAATTTTAAAACTATCAGCAGCAAATTTTGATTTTGGAGGAATATTTCTACAGGAGTTAATATCAGATACAAAAAATGAGTTAACTATGAAAGAACTGAGTGCATTCATAAAGTCATTCAAGATGTATCAATTGTTCATATCCAGCACTAGTGGAAAAATTATTAAACGCAAAATCATGGAATTAAATAGTAATGAAATGAAAGAAACATCTTTTGAAATGATTGAACAACTGATGGATCCTACATTGGATTTGCCAAATACAGACTATTTCACAATGGTACCACATCCAAGCCAAATGACTACAGAAGAATTAGAAAATCATTTAGTTGAACTTCGAACCAAAGGATTAAATACACGAGGTGTCTTAAGAAAGTTACTGCAATCTTATTGCACCGAAAATAATCTGCAGAGAGTACAAGAGATTAGAGCAGAATTTGATCAAAATGGTTTGAACTGGACGCCGGGTATGAGAAGTGCTTTGTTTGATTTATACTCAAACAATGGGATGATAAATGAAGCCCAATCTGAATTAACAAAGTTAAAAATATACCATACCAACTTTGCAATAGACGATCAAAAAATCTTGAATTATGCGACTGAACTTGTCAATCAAAATAATATACAAATGGCACTAAATGTATTAAATGATCATAAAGTCGTAAAAGGCGATTCGAGTATATCCAAGAATTGTTGGCATCTTTTAAATACAGTGGCTCATAAAAATCCAGATCACGTGGAGAAGTTATTTAATCTTTTGATAAGCAAACATTTTTGCAAGATTAATAACGGAATACTTGGTCCCCTAATAAGAGTACATTTATTAAAGAATGATGTTGTATCCGCTGTGGAAACTTTCAAAAAATTGAAGAAGAATTATAAAAAGGTGCCACTGCTGCAAGAAATAATGATGGCCCTTATCAGTTCGAGTAACAAGACATGGGCAGAGAAGCAGCTACAAGAAGTTTATGATATTGCAAAAAATATTGTTAACATACGCACAGTAAATGCATCACTACTCGTCGCATTGGCTAAGTGCAAAAAATTTAAAGAAATTAACAATTTGTTACGGGTATACAATAATTTTCCTCCAATCTAATAATGAATGTATTTCAAATGACGTTAAACTCATACTTTTTTTAATTTTCAGATCCAAGGAATTTCAGAAGACAAATTATCTTCTGCATTAACTTTTGTACCTGAGGAGACTAAACTTCCAATTCTCTTTACAATTCTTGAAGCGAGTAGAGGAATCCCAAATACATATATAAATTTTATTTATAATTTAATATTATCTGTTTATAGTAAGTTTATTTATATTGATTTTTTGTTGCTCGTATTTTATCAGAATGTAGCCTGACTGTTTTTGATGATACAGGTAGAGCGGGAGATTGTGAAGGAGCTATGACTCTATGGGAAAAGATGATCTCTGAAGACGTACCTCCAACGAAGTGGTTTAGAGATCATTTTATTGAGTTATTATCATCTCACAAAATTGAATTACCACAAGACTTTCCTGTAAAAGGATACCAAGACGAAATAAATAGACGAAAATAACTTTTATCCAATGACCGTTTAATAGACTGATTTTGTACACTCCTTCAATACCGAATTGTACTGAGCAACTAAAGCAAAAACTTTGTCCTTCAGTGGACCGTAATTAGCCTTATTACGCTGTTCCACAATAAAATCCTCAATAGTCCTGTTACTTTGCTGTAACTTTTGAAGTTTATCTTCCAGCGAGCTAATCTGAAGGTAAGTTTCATTCTTATCAAGTCGTGACTTAATTTCGTCATACTCGTTCTTCACTGCAGTCAATTTCTGCTTGCAAGACGGTTGCTCTGTATTGAACTGATTTTTTTGTGCAAGTAATTCTTCTCGTCTCAATTCAGATCTTGCCTTTAAGCCGTCTAAGTCCTCCAGGATGACGAGTTCATTCTGTCTTTTATTGACCTTTTCGTTGAGTTCAACAAGCTCAGCCTTAAGTCTCTTCTCCAAAGTTTCCATCTTGATTAAAGTTTGCTGCAACCGTGAATGCTCTTTGCTCAACCCTTCGAAACTCTGTTCGCCACTCGAACCATCATAATCGATATTAGCCGATTGAATATTGAGAAGAGCCATTTCATCGCCAGATCCAAAGTGAAGATCGCTATCTATACTATTTGATAATTTTCCCAAGCGTTCAACTACAGTACGTTCCAATTTCTTGAGTCTCTCCAATTCCTCATCTTTGTTCTGATCAAAGGTCGACATGAATTGTTCCATTGCTTCTTCGCGTTTGCGCAATTCCTTGTACTTAACTTGTTTTTCAGATTGACTCTCCTCTAAATCTGTTTCCAATTGCTCTAATTCTTGTTCCATCTCAGACATCCGTTTCTTCAGATCAGCTGTTTGTCGTTCAGCCGCAGCAATGTCACTGTTGTCCTGTTTGACTTTTGACAATAGACGTTCTTTCTCTTCTTCGGGTGTCAATCTGTTCTTTTTTTCTTCACGTAATTTATCCCTCTTTTCTTCGACTTCTATGATCTTCACACGTAGCTTCACTGCTTCTTGTTTCACTTGGGACAGCGCAATCTGCTCCTCCATGTTCGATTTCTCTAGTGACAACTGATCCAATTCACGTTGCATATTGTCAATAGTTTCTTGCAACTCTAACTTCTGCTTATGCAAATTATCATATTTTTCGCGAACGTCAGGCTCCATGTTTTCCACAATTCTTTCTGTGTTTTTACGCTCAGATTCGATGCTTCTCTCTACATTACGAAGCTGCAATTCCTTTTGCTGTCGTTGCTCGAAGATTTGTTCAATTTCTGCCAAGGTTTGCTCATTTATCTGTCCCAATTCCTTGGCCTCTAATTCTATCGTATCCTTATCCGTATCAGATGCCATTTTATCGACAACTATATTATAGTCAGCCAGTTGACCTTGCATATCCGTTAACTCAGCAGCCATGTCTTTAGCTCGTTTGTCGTAATGCAAGAAAGTCGCTCGCTCCTTGCTTTGACTATCAATTTGTCGTGTAATAGTCGCTATCTCTTGGGTAAGCTCTCTGATCTTCAACTGCACAAGACCTTCATAATATCGTTTATCCTGAATTTGCCTAAATAAATAAAATTAATTTTACCTTTATAAACTATTTTAAAAATTTAATAAATTTTCTGAACTACCTAGTCATGGGCAATCCTCTATTGGTTCCTGGTCGAACACCAGCTATGCCTTGCTGCGTAATAGGACGATCCATGGCATTCATGTTCATCTGCCCGGAGCTGGGTAATCCTGTATTTAGACGACCTAAACCTCCAGAAGAACTCATTGTATTTAACCGTGAATTAGCAGTGAGTACTCTGCTCGAGAAAGTCGAAGCTGAGGGTGGCCTAGCCAGCGGATTTCTCACTGGCGTTGCTGATCGAAATCCACCCAAAACACCAAATTCAGTTCCCTCGTTCTTGATGCCTCTACGAGAAGTCGGTCTCTCAATTTTACTCTGGGCTCTGGCTGTTCCTGAAGATGTTCTCTCGACCCGATTTTGAGTTCGTTCTACAGGGTCGTCCTGATCTCTCCTCCATCGAGTGACCGGCCTCTCACCAACTTTCTCATTTGTGACTCGCTCCAAGTCCATTACTACAGGATACAAACTAATTAAGCGACACGCAAGGTTTTGGTATCAATGAAGTATTCGCGTTGTCCTAATATTGGACCTTCCAACTCCGTGTCTCACTTGCGATTGTCCAATACGATACAATGTTATCGTTTGTGGTGCTCCTCATCGTCATGGAAACCTCAGCGTTCCAGGGTACCATGGATATCGTATCATAAATCTTCCTTCATTCCCCTGTTGCTGCTAGAAAGTACGTGGCAGAGAAAGTTGCTATCTCTAGAATTTACAAAAGGTGCATTACACTAATAATAAGAAACAGTAATTTCTTATGCAAAGATAATAAAATAAGAGAAATACAAATTTATGTAACGTCCACAACGTTGCTGCACGGATCTGTAATGTAAATTTGACTGTATATCCTCATTGTTATTTCTTCTAAAACGATTCTCACAATAAGAAATGAACTATGACCTCAAGGTACGAAGAGATTTTGTGAACCTGGAATACATTCATCATTTCACAGTGGGAGCCATGTAAATTCAAATGAAACTGAAGATTATACACTTCTATAGCATTCTCGGTAAAAAATCTGATAGAGTAAAGTTTACTAAAAACCTCCATTCATAAAAACAATTTAAATCTAATCTTGATGCATTTTTTAACCCGGTATCCCCGGTATCTAGCCCCAATTCATTCTAGTTTAAAAAATCTGACCAAATTCAATTTTCTTTTCGAAGTCAAGAAGACAGAAGAAAGTAACGACAGATGGCAGCAGTAGTACAAGCGAAAAGAAGCAAGCAGTTGCTAAGCAACTAGAGTGACGCGGCGTGGCGGACAACCGAGGATGGACGGCGGCCCCCCAAAGTTGAATTAATATACGGGCGTCCAAGAATATCCTCGCCTAGCCTCGGGGTAGCTGCTGCTTGCCGGCACTACTACGGCAACCTACGTCGCGGCTAGGTTGACCGTTCTACGGAAGAAAGGCGGTGTTTCCATTGAGAGAATATCATCTTGGCGTGGTTCAGTTTTAAATCGTCCACCGCGTGGACACATATTCGCCTTCGGGCTTGCAGTTCCTTTTACGAAGGATAGGATCGCCGAAAAAATTCTGATGCTCGGATAAACCGGTTTCGACGCGCCGAACTCCTCGTGTACGAGAATGCTTTGAACTGTGACAAGTGTCTGTGCGTAATAGGCTGGTGTAAATAAATATACCGATCAAGGAATCAATAGCCAATCGAAGATACAAAACAGACGAATATGGACGAGGAGGAAATCGACGGGGTTAAATCTCCTATCAAGAGGCTTGGCTCCACAAGGAAATTACTCGTCTTCAATAGTAAGTTCTTAAGCAGGAGTGAAATCTCTATAAAGTGTCGCAAATCAATGGCTTTTTCATTTCTAACGGTTGTGTCGGGGTTCATGGCAGGTAGACGAGGTAATACGAACGAACGTTATATAAATTCTTAAATTATTTTATTCAAGAGGAATACATTATTTATGCTTTTATTAAGAATACCTCGAATCTTGAGTTTCTTTTTCTACATTTGTTCACTGTAATGCTTTTACGGATTTTGATATTCTGTCTGATATCCTTTGGAAATTGCTATAGTGCATTATGAATCGTAACGTTCTTAGGATTATGGAAGGAATCAAAGAATGCACTTTCACTCCTCACAATCCTTATTGTTCGTTCTATTCTACAGGAACATCCTGACTCGACCTTTCTTATGATGACGCGAATCCGGTGTTTATTTAAATATATTCTAAATTCAATAAAATTATTGAGTATCCGTATTCTCTGTTATTGAATAATTAACATATCTATTATTAATCGTATTTTTTTTTGGTTCGCGACCGATTATTCAATTGCTCAAATTCATAAAAATTGTATATTCTCCATTGTAAGGCGTCGCTTGACTCTTTTACGCATTCGTAAAAATCTCACGCAGCACACTGGACGACGCCATTGGTCGTACAGAACAGGTGCAATTTGTTTATGTGCTACATATAGGCCTTTGAAAAATGGCAAAGCACCAAGGCACGTATGTGTATGAGATAAAATCATATTTGAGAGGTAAAAGTTAAGACCGGCTCTTCGTTTGGTGAGAAGGTGAAGAGAGGAGAGAAGAAGATCGGTTAGGCAGATGCTGCAAATTCCCTTCGTTCAATACATTCGCTTCGGACAAGATAAACAAAGCTCACTAACGAATATACAGATGTAGTTTTTTTCAATTATGCACGAGTATTCTTCTTTGCACGTGTAATATATATATGTGTATATGATGCGGCAGCCGTGTATCTTAGCGAATGTGTAGATATAGGTACATACATACATTCGTCGCATTTTCGCAGCTGCTTGTATTTTGAATAGAAGATACGCAAAGACGAGCGTCGAATATCCATCCCGGTTAGTATTCAGAAAGGTTTGTTTAGATTTAAAACGGTTTCTCGCACTCTCGAAAATATTTTAATACTCATGTACAAACGTGGGACCCGAAATAAAAATCCTTTAAAATGTCTAAGAATCAACAAATAAGGATATAACAAACTCAGATACGACTCGGTCGGTTCGGCAGAATTCCTGGTTGCCGACTTTTACGTTATCCAGAACGAAGCAATTAATTGTTCCGCCGGGTTCGAGAGTTATTTGACCGAGCTAATGTTTATACACGAAACTTTGCCAAGATTACCAACATCGTTTATAATATGGAATGTGTACAAGAAACTGTTAGACCGTATTTTTTCCTCATTGCGAATAAAGGAGACCCGATCAGTCTATCGCGAGAAAATCGCCCGCCAAACCGCAAATACTAATGGCAATATATCCATTATTGCGCAATTGTTGAAACTTGCAACAATAAACTAAAAATGTAAAAAGGAAGGAAAAACCAATATTTTATCGATAAATTTTCATACTTTCCACACAAATAAATGTTCTACTGTATATATAAATTTGGTAAGAGGGAAGTACGAAAATTTGCGCAAGCTTTGAACACCCACTGATCCGATATTCTGTTTGACGTCTAATTCCAGATTGTATATTTTATCTAACCATATTAGCGAATTCAAGTTGAAAAACTTACGTTGAAGAATTCAACTGTTACGAGAGTAATACGTTATCGCTTTCTAATTATAGTACACGAGATAATAATACTAATTAGTTTATACTCTATTCCAAGAAATATAGGCACACTAATTTTTTTTGTCGACGACTCAAAATTCTTCACCCACGTAAATAACACCAAAGCTTATCTCTCGATTGATTAAGTAAGTTGCTTTTAAAAACAGAGGAATGCGCTAGAGGACTAACTGTAACCTGAGATTTCTCTATAGTCTAAACTACGTGATCTTTATTAACGCCACGAAGCAAATTGCTACCAGTGAAGTGAGAGGCGATCAAGTGGAGACAGTTACACCGCTGGAATGTCAGCGCATACGAGAAATGAAGGTTGCACCGAGCAAGGCACTCCTAGTCTGTCTCTTTACACCCAGTACGTACCAACCGATATTCCTGTAGATCGTGAACCAGTGCAAACAAAACTACGACTATATTCCTTATGAATTTTTTAACGACGGGATAGAAGCGAGAAGAAGACGGTATTGCGCAACTGCACTTATATCCCACGATGACTAACCGTCGTTGAATTTACCGAATCGGCAAACATCTGTTAAAGGAAAGACCTCACGTGTACAAGAGTATACTAGAAGAAGTATTAGTCGATTATTTGAATAACAAAGAAGAAGATAAAGAAAAATAAGAACGTTCGTTAAATCCAAAGGGCAGCAATGAAAGAGAGCAAGCATGAAAATCGTAAGGATCGTATTTTATTTTTCAATGCACGACGGGAAGTCATGGCTGTTTAAAATGTCGTCGAGTCTCCGTGGAAACTGCATTGTCTGCATATTAAAATCATTGCAAAGAATCAAGACGCTACTGCTATATGCATCAGTCTGTTTCTTACCACCAGGATAATACCTATCTCCCTCTATCGGTATAAACTTCGCACGGCCTCCACTGATTTCATTTTCCGCGCCACCTGACACTTCTCGTTCAACGATCCGATGCTAACCTAACCTCACTCAGCAACGACGTCAGCTCTTTTACACGCTTCCACCGAAGCACAACGATTCCCAATAGGAAAATTCAATCTTATGCTGTTTCTTCGTTCAGCAATAGGTCTCCGCCCTAGGAATTTATTCTGGTTCTCTACACCGTCTACGTATGTACGTAACTAACTTGCACGAGTACAATCTTCCAGAAGACTGTATAGTAGTCTTGCTACCTGAGGGAACTTTTGACCCTCCCATTACAATCAAACGAACGCTTTCCGGTCCAAGTGCCCAACCCTCCACAAGGGTCAGACAACCGGACTCAACCGGATCATAGAGTGCAGCGGAGTGCAGGGTCTGTCTAGGTCACGTTAAACTTTTACTGCGTTTTATGATTCTGTATATATAGTATAGTATAGTGCAAGAGTTTATACTTATGCGTGTGCATTGTGCTGTGATAAATATATATATATATACTGTCTGGTGTAATATCGATCTTGTTAACCAGTCGGTTGTGTACGCGGGTTATGCACCTCTTGTAGTACGGCAGTCTCGTCACGAGACGAACGCAGCGCCCTCTGGCTTCCGTTCTCGTTGTACAAATGAAATATTTTACGTACCTATTTTATGCAATGTATATGTATGTACAGTGTGTATACGCACTGTAGCATTGTCCATAACCTCCGTCGTTGCTCCGCTTCGTGTCGCAATGGCGAGTGAATGTTATTTCACTTTTTTTTCCTCTCGCTGCCTCTCTGCATTTATTTATTTATTTATGCCGCGGGCAGAATATATTTTAATAATGTATTCGTATTGCCATACTAAGGTTCAACAAAATCACAGTTCGCTCGGTATTTCGTGCAGGAACCAAGAAAAACGTGCTTATGACGTGTGTACGTAAGACTGTACGGGATAGTCGTAAAATTTTTTAGAGGGTAGATTGTCTGCGCACTAATTTTCGTGTCTGGAATACTTTATTGTCACGCGTCGTTGGGGAGAATTTTATCGAGGGTGTTCCGGCAGGGTGTGTCTTGCCGTCACTATCCCATTTGAGCAACTGGACAAATAATGGGATTCGATGGATTTTTTCGTGGAGATTGCATGCCATCATTTTTTTCCCCTCATATTTAATCAGCCATCATTTTTTCCCCCTTTCTCTTTGTCTCTCTCTTGGCTCGTACATACATATTTTCACAGACTTATATAGATCCTTTCGATTGCCGGAAGAGAAACAGACATGCATTATTACTCCAATGTAGTATCTAGAGAGACTTTTGGAAATGTTTTTCTATTTCTATAGGCCATTGGTTTAAAACTTGTGTCATCTATTACATCCGAGAAAGCGCAGCGTATCGCTACAGGCATGTAAAAGAGATACGATACTTCCTGCGGGCTCTGGAAGTATTTTTAAAAATGGACTCACTAATTTCGAGTCAAAGAGATCGTCTATTTCACTGATTCCCAGTGCGTTTCGTACTATAGATTCCTCGCCCTCTCATCGTGAAGAAACTCCTGGTATAAGGGGCGGATTCGGAAGCATCCGACCGTGGGTATAATCTTCATCTGGTAATGGCGCGCAATTTGAAATATTGAAATGACGTTGATTGACGTAGACTCACAATGCTCCTGCCATAACAATTTAGCGAGATTCGTCGATGACGCTCGAGTATACAAAATTCGTTAACGACTGAATGAACGAACTTCAGGTATATAAATAAATAGCGTCAACCACAGGGCTCAAATTATCATCCGCTCTTACCACTTAGAAGCTCTGAGGGGGGGGGGGGGGAATCAAGGTTGCTTGGACGTTTGCCCGTTACTAAATATAATAATGGTAGTAACGACAATAACAATAATATTCGACACTCTTTATTTCTACAATATGATATACGTATATAGTCCTATGGGCATCTTATCTCTCTAATGATATATTCATGGCGAAGGTGTTAGATTATTATAATGGCCTATGTGCTCTCGCGTTACGCCTTTTTTCACTAGCGTGGAGGAAATGCGTTAAATCTTTACGCGCCTGGAAAACCGCACGCAAGGACTGTGAGATTCTCATGCTTTCATTCTTAGCGTAACGAACATGATAGAATAAGCAAACGTCTTTATCGTGCTATAATTAACTGAGTAATTATCTAAGTCACACTAAGCGTAGAATCGAACCAATTGCTAGTTGTTTTTACCATTGACTTTTTCATCGTCTCGTTATTCGATTTTAATGCTTTTTAAGAGAGATTTTTTTCTTTTTTAAAGCAGATAACTACAATCTCGTCTTTATTCCCGACCGTCGCAATATTTTTCGGCAACCCTAATCCCGATTGTATACCCCTCTGCCATAAATTCTGATCTCTCTACCCTCGGGGGTAGTTTCACCCTGTCCCGGAATCCTAACCCGCGCAACGTTAACTCTCTTACTATGCAGACTCCTTTCAACCCGTTTTCTCTCCTTTTGCCTTTGTATTCCGTACGCGTCGTCACGTGCGCGTAAAAGCGGGAAACTCGAGCGCACGCATTTCTCTGAGAAATCCATTTCTATGCGTACACAGAAAGGGGGACCTTCTTATGGTTCTGTCTCTGAGAATAACACGGACCACTCCCACTTCTGACAATGAACTGATTTTTGGATAGCCTGTACGTGGCACGAATATCGCAAAAAATATGAAAAGCTTGACACTCTGCTTTTTCGTCGTCTATTAGATCTACGGCTGAAGGAAAACGACCTGAAAAGTTTTATTATGATGACGATTAATGCAAATTTTTCTTATGCGATTGGGTCCGTTATGAGACCCCATACGATAACTGTTCACCAAGTGCCTCTGTAAACCTCAGAGAGTCTGTAGCTGAAAAAAATATCTGGTTTCAATGAAATGTCGACTGGGGACAAAATTGCTAAAATGTACGATTATATGATCTATATACTAACGTCTGCTGTTACATAATTTTTACCTGCGACTATTTTTGCTATTGAAAAATATAAAAAGCATATCCATGAGAATTGTCGTATGCTTTGAATACTCACCGGTAGCTCCAGTTAGATGTTCAGTTTGCCGGGATGGTTTGAGGAGGTCGGGCTAGAGTCAGAGAAGAAGGATATATTCCATTAATGGCCGACGTCGAATTCAATGCGTCTAACGAGACTCACTTGGGATCCACCGTCACGTCGGTTAAAACGAAAAAATATCCACTGCTTCCTGAATTCGTTTCTTCTGTCTGGCAACGTGGTTACTCCCGTCTGGCGAGATACAAGAGTTGCTCTTATTGAAAATCCGATCGGAGCCTAGAAGTGGAACTGCGGTAATGCCGGAAACGAGGTACCCATGTATAGAGGAAGAGAGTGGTAATATTCGAATCGAGCTTACACGTTTCTAAGGGTTGACATTTTGATGAGGAAAGCATGATAAATAGGGTAACAAATTACAGTGGCGTATGATGTCAGGGCAAAAATTGTTATTTCACGGAAAAAAAACATTGATGCTTCATAGAACGCAGGGATAAAATAGGAGTGCTCCTTAACCTCTAAAAGTCAATGATTAAGCATGCAATTTGCATCGTTAATGATTGTATCATTGGAACGAATTGCCTGGAGGTCTCGGATCCCCGTGTATAATCACGTCACGTTGCAGCATGCGAATTACTTGTCCTTAATAATCCATGAAGAGTCAGAAATGTTTCTAACTTCTAAGATTAATCACGATTCCAGATATTCCTATCTAGGATTCCAAGGAGCAATCAATTCTAACGAGATTATTGTATCGGGAATCCTGAACCACAATAGATGCCAAATTATAGGGATGGAAGTGAAGCCATTATCTGCTTGAATCGGTATTTCTGGGTAATGACTTCGTCTCAGGATCGCCGTTCCAATCGAGTTTGTATCGATAGTATTGAGATACCAGAATAGATAAAAAAAATGTCAATTTCAATTATTTTAGATAAAAATATTATTATATAATTAATACCCAGTGATTCGTGTTAATTTCGGTAGGAAAAGTATCTTTCTTTGTAATTACGAAGCCTTTGAAGCGAGTACTTAAGGAAAACATCCACCGAATGGAGATGAGTTAGCATGAGCCATAATCGTCTGGCGATGAGTGATTCGGTAAACATACTGGCTACAGTTCAACTGACTCAACCTGTCTTTCTGTCTGTACCAAGATTAAGAAATAGACATTAGTCAAGTTATAAGGTATCTTCTGTCAGACTGTTGAAGAGTCATCCTTATAGAAATTTCAATGCAATTTACAGTAGTATATAAAGTCTACGCAGAGACACAACTCGATCCGCGTAACAAGGTTACAGAATCATACTAATTTGAAAGTGACCGTGATGCTGTGTGAGATGAGTCTGTTGCTTTGTAATTGATCTAAATGCGTGGTCCCTAAAGAGCGTAGTTGGTAATTAAAAATATTTATGACGTCTTGATAGACGTAAAATGGCGTCATGTCAGGACGGCTCTCGGCACATAGCAGCGTACGTGCCTTCCTGTTCCCTAGGATTCTCTATATAGACTTGCCCAGTCCTTGAAGAGCTGTGCTATTGCAATTTGGCAACAAAATATTTAAAAATTTCTTTTTTTAAAAAGAGACAAAAGCAATGGAAACTTTTAGCCCGGTATCGTATTTTTTTAATCCAGCTTTTTCTCTTCCCATAAGCTCATGGAGAAGCCTGGAGCACGAACGGATAACCGAAGGACGAGTAACGACGCAGCTAAGCGCGATCGCGTACGCTCACAAATCGCTTTCCTTGGTCTCACGTGGAAATGTGGGTGGTAACGAAAACTGAAAGTTTCTCTAAAGGCGCCGTTCCAAAAATAGGCAGACTCCTCTCACGAGTTTCGAATGCAAACTCGCTGCGAGACCGCGTGATAATTACCCGCGGTGAATTTAAATATTTTTAACGTACGTTGTACCAGGCCTGGATCGCTCGTGAAATTTCGGATGCCGTAAAAATGGCGATAAAATAAATGCGTTCCGAGTAAATTTCATTTCAGGTATCGAGGATATTCGACTAATTTACATGTATATATATACATATATTTATATGTTAAGTGAACATATAATAACGAGCGAGTATAAGTAAAACCTGTGTTAACATAACATTTAAATAAATCGTTAACGAAGATCGACAACCTCCCGACCGGATGATCCCTCGTACTAGCATATCCCAAAAAACAGGATACGTGGAGAGATTCGTTAGTCATTAATTTATTAGCAAACATAAAGTAACCCCTCGTAACGTATTTCAATGTAGGGTGCGGTCGATCGCTATACCATGTGGACTCTTATTACACTGACAATGCAACGTGACAGGAGGGAGTTACTGGAGATGGAGGAAGGACGAGTAGCGTTTCGAAATTCGATATCCCTTGAATGCTCGCGATTCTGTGCTCTCTTGTCATTAGAATTCTACATGCCAATGTCGGTGTTCTGCGTGCACAAAGAATTTTTACAGAGTACATATACAAGTTGGTTATATCGTAGTAAGAATATCCCTATACGTAAGACACACATGGATATATAGGTTATCCTTGGGATAAAGGACCTAAAAAAGAATTATCCTCAGGACCTTTGTACAGCCACCCTTTCAAGTTTCTTTTGACGAGTCGGAAAGTGTCATTGAATCCAACCCAACTGTAAAAGCAGTGTCGTAAACCGAGAGGAAGGTAAGGCGCATCGGGCGGACGTGCGAAGTACGTACAAGGCGTAGGAGAGAAGTAAGTTGGCTTCAGTCGATATTAAACCGTTGCTTCATAACGAAGTCTGTAAGGTGATCCTATAGCACCGTGAAGTGGTCGATGAAAAGCTAAACACTTGTTGACCAAACTAGCGCGCTAGGAGCGGTGGTTGGCGTGGCAGGCGAGTAGTAGTCACAGTCAGAGTCACAGTCACGGTCACGCTTCGAGGGTTGGACACTGTACTGTGTGTGGTAACCGGCCGAGGTGGTGGGAGATTAGTAACCTATAGAGAGAGGGAGGAAGAGAGAGATAGAAAGAGCAACTTCCATTGATTCCCCTACCCAACTTCACCTGGTGCTCCCTCCGGCCGTTTCTCTCCCTGATCGAGACAGAAGACTTCTCTTCCTATAGCGTGAGTCTCTACGCTTCACGTCGTCAGAGAGTTCACTTCGCAACCAAGTCTGTACGAGGAAGATCCTCGAGATCGGCGCCTTCGAAGCCGCTTTCGCGAGGATGCCTTAGTCATAATCGAGAAGAGCGTCTCTCTCTCTCTCTCTCGCACACTCACGTTCGATAGGTGCATAGCCGGTGAACCCAGCTCTACCGGCGCTCGAAGCAGGAACAACAACAACACGCAGCATCGCGACGTCTCTGCTCTCTGTGGTGGTGGCGTGGAAGAAGGGAAGAGGGTTGCCCAGGGGCCGGGGACGAAACCGTGAGGGAGGAGTGGAAGTGACTTCACTCGGGGAGGAAGGAGCGCGAGGCTGGAGGAGGGAACGAGTAAGCGAGAGAGAATCCGGTTGCCTGGCGACCAGCCAGCCATCTAGTTCGATCCCAGCCAGCCAGCCACCCTCCGCAGGAGCAAGGAACAGTCGTCGGTGTCTCGTAGCGAGTGGGCAGGAAAAGCAGTTTCATTGCAGTTCTACGACAATAACCCTCGCGCCGGCTATTATCATCAAAGTCCTTTCTACGTGGCTGCATTGGTTCGACCATCTTGCAGTATCCATGAGGTTGCTCGTTGAGCTTCGAAAAAGAGGCTCGGTCGCATGACGGAAACGACGGGACGACGAGAGAAGCTTGAAGAAACTCTGAACGAGATGAGATGAGATGAGATGGGGCGGCTGTGTCGGATGGATTTACTGAGCGCGTCCGAGAAGCATCGGATAATGCGATCGGCGCAGCTCCACTTGGCAAGGAACATCCTCGTGTTGACCTGATCTGCGCCTAGCAGCAAGCTTACGCTGCCAACATGTGACGTGTGTGTTTCGTTCCTGCGTCCAAGCCTAACGAGTCCGATTTTTATATATCTGTGTATATATTTATGCATATTTACATGCATTAATCTGCGAGCCGATTCTCAGACGCGATATGTAGATATGGTGTCTCATGAGTGATTAAGGGAAAGAGATAATAGTCGTCCTTTAACCGGTGCCAACGCTATTACGTTCAAGATGTTCCAGTGCATCATTCAGCAGAGGAACGGATGGATACATCCATACAGCCCTGATACCAAGGACGTATTTCCAGGTAGAGAAAAATAATCCTGATTTATTTTAATCGTCCATACTTATTTATTACGATCCTAATGATCCGGAGGATCGGTACAAACATCCCCAGGAAGAGTCGCAACGCACAAGCAGGTTCGACGACCCCGTCAGGTTAGCTTCGGTATTCCGTTTAGCTTCAGGCTATACCCTGTTCAGGTTCTTTCTTCGAGTACGGTATTTACTGTATTTACGAGCATCCGAAGAAGAAGGTACGGGTACTCTTATCTAGAATTGGGTGTTGCCTACACGGCCAGACGTGCAAGATACGTACACTGACTTTTCAGACTGTCAGGGCTGTAGCTCTCTCCCAGTAAAAATATACATATATCGCGCGTGAGAGAGAAAAAGAGAGTGGCAGGAAAAGAAAAAAAATTATATATATATATATATATACACGCGAACGTGTCCAGAGTCATCGTACGCTCGCCCGTGAAATAAAATTCTACAGTGACTCTCCCATTCTGTTACTCTCTCATTCTTATTCGCTCAATCCATATGTTCGCTGTCTCTTTCTCTTGCGCGCAGGAAGACGCAAATTAGTTCTCCCCGCACTAATGCTCGCTGTGCGATCGTGGCCGGTTGGTGTTTTGTATTTACGGAACGACCATACCACATACAACAATATATATATATATATTATGTGTACTCGTACGTGGGCATGCTCTCTCGACTCGCAACTCGAGTACAGTATTAATAGACAAGGTAGAGACATGTCACATTGACGTAACGCCACTGCCCGAGGGAAATTCTCATTCTAAATTCGTTATACGCGTGGCCACTCAGTGTGTTACGCGTACCGGTATCGTTCAAGAAGCCCTTCCGCATGAATGAGATCTGATTCGTTATAGAACAAGAACGAGAATTTACTTACATGCCCGTGAGAACGAATTGTACCGAGGTTCCATTTGAACTGGTGAAATTAAATTTCGCTCTCTTTTCTCTGTCCCCTTCACGTTACGCTATAGCGCGAATAGGTTAATCAGCGCGATACCAATTCACTGATGAATGCGATACACGTTATAGGACAAATGACGTACGGACTAATTGAATTCATTAGTCTTTGTTATTTTTCATCCAACCTTGCAGTTTTGTATGGTCCAAATAACATATGAGGATATACGTATGTGGTATTGCGTAAAATAATGTATAGGATATTTTTTTTATACGTACGTCCCTGATCCTTTGCTCGAGGATCAGTATTGCCGGAAATGAAATTCTCTGGTGGGTTTGTCGACTCGCGAGGAACATTCCTTCGTTTTGAGGATAAAGGGGGTGGTATTTATCGATTTCACTTCATTCTTCCTTCTGCATGCGATAAGCCCTGCTGAAAAATAGGTTTACGTTTTATACACGATATTGAATGGAATGATGATAAATCTGTGAAATTCAAAGGTACTGGGCTTTGGTATTGAAGTCTTAGACTCACGTTGGGACGCGCCATTCTTCTCGTGTTCTTCAAAGGAATCTTAACTATATATATATACACACATATATATACCGTCCTTTGTTATATTAGAGCACGTAAACACAGAGCGTTACGCCATATGCACACGATTGTTGAAGGATATGTGTACGTATAATATATAATCAGAATCACTGGTAGAGCACGAACGGTAGTCCTTTAATTTTCTCCAGACGTCTTGCAAAAGAGCGTATTGTAAAACTGCTGCAATCCTCGAAGGAAATTGAGAAATATTACTTTTTCAAGCAGCCTTTCGAATTTCGAGAATAACATTTTTTTTTAAATCGTAAAGTAAAAATAAGGAAACAAGCGATTAAAGAAAGTCATAGTCTTGAAACGTTGCCAAGAATGTCCTATCGAATTCAATGTTAATCCATTACCAGCGATAATGGAAAATATAGATATGCCATTGATCCGATTCGATAATTTAGTATTGGAAGATGCATGATTCATACGATTAAAGGTATCTATGTCATTGTCAATGCCTAATGGCAACGTTAACATGCCATTACGTCTTATTCTCTGTTATTCTTACTGAAAGCAATATCCGCGAATCGCATTATCACGTTTTTATTGATTTTCTGTTTGGTATAGTATATACCTATATACACGACTAGCATAATCAATTATCGTACCAACACTCGCCGCACGTGAATGAAAATTTATCATTATTATTTTCTATATACATACTCGTGACCATTTACCTATACTCCAGACGACAGATTATAAATTCGATGAACGTCACGTTACGACTGCGAAGGAAATAGCAAATCATTAATAGAATTTATAGCGTAATCGATATTCTTTAGGTAAATGCAGATCACACTTTGAGAGGCTTTGGTTAAGAATGGAGTCCAACTCACAGAAGGGAACTAGGAAATTGCCCGTTAAAAAGAGTTTACGAGCACAAGTCGTGCGACACGCGAGTCCTTGTTAACCAACGTTAAAAAGTAACCTAAGTAGCAGAGCGACGATATCCGCGAGTGAAATAAATTAATTCTACGAAATTTAAGTTCGCACGAACATTCTCATTGTGGTACCGATCATAAAATTCTGAAACGTTCCACTTTTACGCTGCTTCTACATCGGAGATGTAACCATCCCTCGGAGGTCTTTGGATAAAGAGAATTTTACCGATATCACAATTGCCTGAAGTGTCTGATTTATCTTGACGAGTCTACCTAATCATCCACCTACGCCTGGGGTCTCTCTAATAAAAGCGGACAAGGCGGACCTCGTTAAGACTGTAATTTTATGTGCATAGCACATACTATTATCAACTCTCTATAGTCCCTTTCATTCTCGATCATAAATGCATTTGGTCCAGTGAAAGAAAAAAATTTTTTTTGCTTTTTCCCTTTCTGTCTCCTCTCTTCGTTAAATCATCGATTTCCAATAGCCGTCAAGCCGAAGCGTAAATTTCCACTAGTAAAATTCTAAATCACTGATCACCACTGTTAAGCTATCGATCAATGAGCTCTATATCTATAGCTATATAGATCTCTATATAGCATCTCTATAATTACTAGGGTCATTAATATACTCATCCCGTGGTGTTAAGACGCAAGAAGAATAGTACGAAAATAACGATAGATGTCGTCCTGTCGCAACAGCCACTTGACGCTTCCCTTCAATTCGGACAGGAAGGAAGTCGATAGAGAAATGGTGCTGCATATCAATTTGTCTCTCTGTATTATTTATGTACGCCGACAGGCCTCAATTACATCCTTTCGTACACATACGTGCCATAAGCCACTTCGGTATGACAATCTCAATTTCTTATTAAAATATCTCCTCTCCGACAGTGACGACACCTGTCACAAATATCTTGGCGAGGTCCTACTACGAAATTCACTGCAGCTGCACGCGCAGTCGTTGCAGTTGCACGTATTTACCTCCTCCCTGGTTCTCTGCCCACGGATTTTCTTTTCTCAATTATAATTAACGTTTCCTCGCGATTATTCGCTCCGACGTCGAGTTCTCTAGCGTTCGTTATCTGAACCAGTAGCCAGCCGGTACCCACTATCAACTATACAGCCACACAACGACCCAAGGCAGCTGATACCGTCTATTCGTATGCGAGTATGAGGTGAGCGTTGCCAGTACATACACGTAGTCCACGAAGCTTTATTTAATGCTCATACGTGAGTGTCCTGATCAGTGTGGGTTCAGACGTAATTGTGGTTAATTTAGTGGCGGTCAAACGCGCGAGTCTTCTCCTTATACCAGTCAGTTTACGCGACCAAGTCCTCCTTGACTGACTGACTGACTTACTTGCTTGCTTGCTGTAGACCGACAACAAAACTCTCACAACTTTCCATTATGTGTCCTCTGTGCAGCTTAGCGAACGCTGCTTTGTGGTGAATTTAATCAAGTTCATTTTTTTCTTTGATATATTTCAAAGTGCTTGTGATTTTTTTCAAGTTATCGTATACGTGCATACGTGTGGGTTGACTTATAGGCCGACGCCTCTGGTACCTGACAATCAAGTGTTAACCGGTTTTCTTCTCCCTTTGTGGAATCCTCCTTTTTTTTTCTTCTTCAAGCATCGAATAACCTTCAGTGTGTACCGGGCTTAAGGATTCGTCGGTTCCAATTCAATTTTCTCTTATGAATGTGTAGTGAAATTTTATCGTATTACATTCTAGAGGAATTTATGTATTTACATAGAATGCTGCGTCGATCGAATAATTACTTTAGCGAACGAACGTCTGAAAGTTTCTTATCGTATTTCGATAGCGGGGTGTCGTTTTTATAGAAATGCACTGCGAAGGTAGGAAGTCGCTTGACGTTTTACTCGCTCAAGAGGAAACGACTGCACGATACCACTGACTGTGCAGAATACGTATACCTAACCGACAATTGGAAATACGCACAGGCACAGTCGCTCACGCTGGCAGCCATCGTGGACACGTATGCACGCGCGGTTGTTACACTGTGATTGGAGAGGAGAGAGAAGGTACAGAAATAATAATAATAACAACGCTGCCATTTGATAAATAACAAAGAAGAGGAAAATGTTCAAACTCTCCGGACGGCAGGAGTGGGAAGCCTGGACAAAAGGTAACCGAATAGGTATATACGTATATATATGTTCAGGAAGGAAAGATCAATGCCTGAGATTATTATTATTTATCTTGATAGATACTATCGGGTTGAGAGTCACTGCTATTCCCTTCAGGGAACCCTCGGCCTGGTGCTCTTTTTCTTTTTTCTATATTCGGCGATTAATCGGAACGCGTTCGATCGATCTTACTTTAACGGCGAAAATATTTCTCTCTCGCGGGGAGACGAGGTGCCTTGGAAAGGAAAGAAAAAAAATTGCTGAAAGAAACCGGAATGCTATGGGGGGTTCCAAGGGGAATGGGACTCGTAGGGTGAATATCGAAGATTATGGAAAATTTACTATGGGAACGAGTGACTAGACCTTATGCGCGATATATATATATATATATATAGGACGTACTAGGATAGGGAAAAACTCATGCATAATGCATAATCGGCCTCTATCACAAAGTTCCTCCATGCTACGTAACACGATAGATAAACTGTAGCTATGTCTATACACGAAGAAAGAAAAGAAAGGTAAAGAATATTTAAAAAAGGGGGGAGGAATATTATTTTTCTGATGATATTATTGTGTTAAATGGATAACGCGACTTTCACGTGCTATGGCGCATATGCCACATTATAAAACACACTTCACCAAACCAACAGAAAGCATTCGGAAATTACAACCTATAGCCAGACTAATGAAAAATGCACATCCCTTAACTAACTCTGACTCATCCAGACCTTCGCATCATCGTCCTAGCAAATGCCAAATTACAGCGCTCACAACGTTTGACACATTACGAATCCAACGACTAGTTCCTTACCCCGTTAGCCTGCGGATTTTGACTATAAGTACAAGGGAGCAGAATGCCCCTTATGCTCGGTTCTACTGTTCAGTCTCACGGTTAAAGTCAACTCTTATTCGAGCAATGGTTATTCGCGCTATGTAAAGTTTGACTACCAAACAAACTATAAAACGCGCTTGAACTTAGAAAAGCAGATATTATGTGACGAAAGTTTTTCTATTAATTAATGTTATAACACGCCAGTATCGATATAAGAAAACGCAACGGTGCAATTGGGGACTCGCCGCTTTTATGTACCCACTCGTATACTGGCTCGCTTATTAGCTAATGAGAAAGTTCCATTAATATTCTGGACATTCTTACGCAATATCTCATAGCTGCTTGATTACTCGACCCATAGTAATATATACAATATATAATCTTATACATGATAAATGACTTATACACTATCCTACCCCTCTTCCCTGTATTTTATATAAATCGATTATGAAAAAAAAAATCTTAGATGATTTTGCATTATACAATCCATTATCTTCCTAGAGAACTTGAGTATTTACTGATTCTTCGTGATATCGCGTTACGCGATAAGTGATAAGCGTGTATCTTCACTCTGACGCTTATCAATACGAAATCTAACGGAATTTCTCGCGCATTAAATCACTGGAATTGCGACTGCTTAATTACCATATGTGTATGTGCGTGCCGATAAAAAAAAAATTAAGAAACCACAAAGCGTTTTCTGGAACTACTCTGTTCCAAGAAGAGGATCACGAGGAATAAAGAAAGAGAGGCTTTGTCGTTTCTTTTGCTCGATGGTGGCCCTCGGCGCCGTCTTAAGAATAAAATAGTATTTTGGGCAGCCCTAAGCCGACTATGGGTTGTGGCTCCTTTCTTGGATCGGATGCGTATTTTCGTCGCGGGGGTGGCTGCGGCTGTAGGTACAGTCCTGGAATATGGTGATGGATAATGGCTTATGGTGGTTTTGCTCGTAGTAGTGGTAATACCTATTGCCTTGCTATGATGCTGGTAATGGCGGTTCTTGCAGCTGTTATATACCCAAGGGATGCCTTTCCCTTTGGCCCTATATACTAGACTGTAGTTAACTATAGCCAGACTTTGGTATATATCGTATATCGCGTGTCCCAAGAACGTAAATGCACTCGCATGGGGATATCGTTAATGCAACGTTGCTTGAATGCACATCGGCCACTCGTAAATGACTAATAGACAGAGGGAGCTGCGCGTATGTATACACATATACATATATATACACACCTATGTTAATACTTTTTCAGTGTTGGTACTTTCGTTGTACACTATATAGGTATATACTTCGGTGGTCGCGTGGGCGCACCAGTGCACCCTGTGTTTTCCTTAGAAGGGCCAAAGATCGTTGCTCGAGCACTGGGGGATGAATCATACGTGGAAGAAAAAAAGCAATCGATAGAAGTTAGCTTTGTCGGCACACTGTATAGTTATAAAAGCGCTCGCTGTGCTTACCTATATTGACGTACCTATAGCATTGGAGGCATCCGAGAGAAATGGCCGATAATGCGTAACATGTGCTCGACACAACATGTGGGATATGGGTGAAACGGATGGTATCGAGTGACGCCGAGAGTGATCTGACTTTCTGTTCTTTTTCTTTTTCTTTCTTTTTTATTGAGTATATCAAGGAAAGACACTTTTGCTTTTATGTTCGTATAGTGTTTTTCTTTTTTGATGACCGGTAGTTAAAATGCTAGCGAGTTCATTGTCCTGTTTCTTCATTTATTTGATGAATTCGCCGAGAGCGGAAAGTTAGTCTAAATTTATCACAGTTTAAGTCGGAGCTATCGATGGATCCTGAAATACGAATTACACTATTTAATATTTGTAAGCGCCCCGACGATCCGGAGCAATGGCAGTGTTCCAAGAGTATGGATAATACAGACTTTATCGTAATATCCGTTTCTCGATAATTTCGCAATTGTCTATATCACACGTAAATTCTAAGTCTGGTTATTTTATCCAGCATTGAGTCAACCACTCAGACTTTTATGGGGTCGCGCTGTCATTTTCTCTCTGCCAAAAACCAGTATGACAATGTGTGTAAAAATTACACTCGTGTACGACTTGCGTCTTGCGCGTCTTTCATATCTCGTGATACTCGTCTGATACTTTTTTTTTTCTTCATCTCGTGAAGTAAAAGCTTCACGAAAAGATGCAAGAGTAGTTCTCGCATTTATTTTTAGTCCCGCCGCGCCGGAAACGAGCGATAGCCGCTGAGGCGCGACATACGGAATACGGATTACGGGAGGGTTGAAAAATCTAATGGACGACTGACTAAGGATGGAAAAGATCCGAGCAATCCAGTCGCGGAGAAACGCTGAAACAGAAAAAATACGGGGAGAGTAAAAAAAGTATTAAAAAAAAAGAAACGAAAAATTGACGCTACGGCGTCCGCTCTCGTGCATTGTTATTCCATTGGCAACTCCTCTTCTCCATCCTCCATTGTCTCGACCGTCCAAGAATAAACAGAGCCGCGAACGCGTGGCAGAAAATACCGCTGTGAAAATATCTACTCATAACCAAAGAGACAGTCTGTATCATTATTGTTGCCAATTCTCTTCGTTAATCGTCTCGGTGAAGCCTCTTAAGATTTTTTCAAAAATCGTTAACGGAGCAGAAAATAACCTCAAACGTCACAAAGTAATGTATACAACATCAACTGCGATGGACGATTAGGACACGCATAGAGAACTGTTCCTCTTTCTATTTTTCTTATCTCATCTGAAATCACTGCAATTTCCCTTCGTGACTCTGTATATCACTTGTGCGAATTTTTATAATGCACAACGGAAGTAACGTGGCAACCATGGACTTTACAGGAAATTGCTATCAGAATACAGTGCGTTTGGTAGATATAACGAGTGTCATAAAGAGCGAATAACACTGTAAGTTACACTTACGCAACGCTATGGCATTACGTTACCGATAACACGGCGATTTAGTCTTGTAGAGAAACGCATAAAGTATTCCGTGTCTTTGGGAGACTTCTTACGAGTATTCAATTATCTGCACCGTTCGCTCGAGGTCAGCCGTTGAACTTTGCGCAATGCTTGTGGCAATACACTCCTTTGTGCATATATCACGGCCGGTTAAGAATGGGTATAGGATAGCAAGATTACTATTTGAAGCGTAATATTGCACAGGTACTTTGGTTGGCTTTGAGATACAATGAAAAAATTATTGTTACAGATATAAGACTGCAGCTCAACGAACAGCTGAGATGCCTCGACGTAAGGATGGAGGCGCAAGTCGCCTTAGTGGCCGAACTTCAGGACTTCTTTCGAAGGAGAGCCGAACTGGAACTCGATTACAGCAAATCCTTGGACAAGATGGCGAGGAGTATCCAGCTGAGGCACAAGGAGCAAAAGCAAAAGTACCGTAACCACTTTATCGTGCAATAGTTTAACGCGTGAAGTATGACACTCGGCAGAAGAAGAACAACCTGACTAAACTGTTGGTTTTACCGTGTAATGTATACTGGAAAAAAATAGATAGCTTTCACGGATCGTCGATGGAGTCGTAGTTCTCTTGAAAAAATAACAGGAATCGCTTGTGGAATTTGACATCGCAATCGTCCTGAGTGTAAAAGCGAATCCACTGGATCCATAAAGTAAGCCGACTTAGTGTATAAAAAGAAGTATAGGAAAAATACATAGGCTGGATTTAGAGTGCTTGTCGGAATCAATATGGTTTTATCTTAAGAGGCTGTTAAACTTCCGGAAAGGAGATGTGTAAGTCCTAGGTCTGTCTGTGAGTTTCCTGAGTTCCCGTGGATAATCCTCGGCGAGAGTCTGTCTTTATGTTAAATTTTTATTCAGGCATCTTAGTGCTGATCTTGAATTTTAATTATACGTCTTTTTATATTTTCCATATATTCCTATGATCTTTCGTTTCCAGACGCGAGCAGTGGCCTCTCTTCTCCAGCTACGCCTGCTGGCAACAGCTCGTCAATGAGACAAAGTCCCTTAGTCGAGATCACGCGGCTCTTTCTGATGTGTACAGTACGCACCTCGTGGGAAGGCTCAATCAAGTGATGGAGGATGTTCAGCGCATTTACAGGCGTGTAAGTGGAGTCGGGGAAACGACGAGTGACGTATAGATCATCTTCCACGAAGGAACGAGACGGATAAATCGGCAGAGGATCTTTATTGCTTCTAGTGTCGTGAGATTGGCTATGAAACCCATGAGGAAATTCTACGCGTACTTCATGAGCTTCATACTACAATGAAGACCTATCAGGCTTACCAGGCGGAATCGCGACAGGCTGAGACGAAGCTGCGTGTTGCTGAGCAACAACGAAGTAAACTTGAAGTCGCCAACGCGCCGCCTGAGAAACTGGCGCGTAGCAAGAAATATCGGCTAATCGAGAAGGAAGTGAACAAGGTTCGTAGAGATAGTGGGAATGATAATCAAGTTCATGGGAGGCAATCTATTTGACTCGTTGAAGTGCATCATCTGATGGAAATAAATTGGTACAGACTGTGAGAGTCGATTTGTCTTGGGGACTGTGAATTACGGATCACTTTAGAGACCCTATGAGAGATATGACTTTTAAATGATTTAAGATGTACTCAGGGGAGTTTATTGCTTGCTTGTTTGTTTTTTTTTTATCAAGGAATACGTGTTCTATGATTAATTAACGTGACGTGGCCTGAACATTTTTATTCTTTTAATATAAGTTCAGTTTTGAAATTATACGTCAGGTGCACTCAGGGAGTCTTAGGTTTGTCTTTTCATGTGACTTATATGGCACAGACTGCGTGGATGTTGTATATCTAAAATCTTACTGATAAGAAAAAGCTTCTTATCGTCGATAAACAAATGATAGTCAATCGTGCCTAATAAAACAACGGAAACGTCGCTATCACTCGAGCCTGGAGTAAATTGTTGAGCCAATCGAGACAAACTGAAACAACGTCCCAGTACGCACAATCGTTTCGCCAGATGCTCACACTTGGAGTACGAATCAAAAATGGCGTGTCAGAAAAATCTCACGTAGTGTCTGACACTTATCCTGACTGGCTGCTTATTTAAATTGGAATGAATTTATCGTTTTTCTCCTTAAAAAATTCCAACCGAACCGTAACTCAGGATCGAATAGCTATTTTTCTAGTTTCACATAACTGATGGGCGATGCTCTATCTATAAGTGTAAAAACACGCGTCTGCTAGTAAAGTAAATTAAAATGCGCCGTCGAGAGAGGTCACGAAGTGCAATGTATCAACGTAGGCGATATTCGGGCCACTCGCAGGATGTCCGAATTAGGTATTTGCGTCATCGGCCTGCCAATTGTTCCACTCACATTTTTTTTCGACAAGGAACAACAGAGTTCAGCAAATTCTCAATTCAGTCTATCTAACTTACTCCTATACAATTGCCGTATCAGCGTATCGGATCGAATTGCGCATTTCAATAGTCAGTAATGATTTTCAATATCATTCTCTTTTTCTTTAAAATCTTCTACCAAAGCACTGAGCGAACGTCTTCCAAGATTTAAGAGTAACCGAATGTTTCCCTTCGGTTTTTTTTGCGGTGCGAGCCTCTGCTAGAAAAATAAACTAATGTTGCCCCCGACTGAACGGCAAAACAGATGGTTCTAACGGTACGAAAAAGATTAACAACACGTGCAACCGTCTCCCAGTGCGCTGGATATTACACGGCCGCGGTTCGCCGTGATCCGTTATAAGAAGTAGCAGCAGCAGCAGCAAGTCGATGCGCAATGGAAACTCGACAGATTCTAGTTGGATATAGGAAGACGATATATTCTCAACATGAAGCTATACGCCTCGGGATGATAATTAATCTCTGGGATCTCTTGGCGTTTCCGTAAGCGTAAAACCTGATGTGAAGCGCAATAAGCCTGGGACATTGTGGCTGTCAGTAATAGGCCGCGTTTACTTGTCGTGGAAAAAAGCGAGGGAGAGATCCTGGGAATTGGCAGGGTCGATTAATGTGTTGGCAGCTACGGCCAATTAATGAAATTAATGACTCGCTTATGGATGAAAGTTCTGTCCAATCGTTTCAGAGGAAGAGCAAGTACACCGAGGCAAAGCTTAAGGCTCTAAAGGCTAGGAACGAGTACATCCTTTGTCTGGAGGCATCGAACACCACGATACACAAGTACTTCGTCGACGATCTGTCTGATCTCATTGATGTAAGTTCATCTCATGAGGAAGCTTAGCGCTGTAAATAGAGTTTTACGGTGCCGATACCACGAACCGGGATTACGGGAAAGAAATACAAATAACGTTTACGACATCGTGATTTCCTGCAGTGCATGGATTTTGGCTTCCATAACTGCATCGCCAGGGCACTCCTGATGCACTGCAGCGCTGAGGAAGGAAGACAGCGCTCATTGCAATCCGGGGCCGAGCAGTTGGCAGCTTGTGTCGGTGCACTTGATTCGAGAGCTGACAAACAGAGATTCCTCGAGTCCCATCATGCTGCTTTCATGATTCCCAAAAAGTTTGAGTTCCAGGGTCAGCGTGGAGATGAGGTAGCGTATGAAGTCAGTATTACAGGAATTGATTCATAGTCGCAAAAGGATTCAGCTTCTTTTCAAGGAAAATTTTCAATATTTCAGACACCAGATCCGGAATTGCAAAAGGTGCTACATACTGAGATGGAACAGCGGCTCGCGCAACTACAGCAAAGGGTCACGTCTCTCAGAACAGAGTCTGAGGAAGTTTGGAAGACTCTAGAGACTGCAGAGGCCAGTTTACTCGAGATGCTCACGGCTAAGGATTACGATTGCTCCAGGTACTTCGGTGACAACGCCATGCCGACTTCGAGACCTCCGGAGACATTACAGATTAAGCTGAGAGCCGATAGACAGGAAACCGAAGAGTTCTACCTCACGGTGAGTCTAGTCAAGAAGTGTCTCGTAATTTGCCTTTAGAATAACTAACAATCAACTTACACTCTTGTTCACGTAGAAATTTAGAGAATACCTCCTTGGGACTTCGAGAATAGCCAGACTGGATGCAAAACAGGAATATATTCGCCAAAGTTTATTAGACGGCTCTACCGCTAGTCCAAATCCATCGATTTCGACGAACAAACAGAAGCAAGCACGCCGAAAGCGTATTGGTCGCTTGCAAATGAATGGCCAGCCTAAATTATTTGGTGGTTCACTTGAGGAGTACCTTGAGAGTACTAATCAAGAGATACCACTCATTGTGAAGAGTTGCATAAGAGTGATAAATTTGTTTGGATTGCATCATCAAGGGATATTCCGGGTCTCGGGATCTCAGGTTGAGATCAACAATTTTAGAGAGTGGTTTGAAAGGGGAGAAGATCCTCTTGCGGACGTGACAGACGCTTCTGATATTAATAGTGTTGCCGGGGTACTGAAGTTATACCTCAGGGAATTGCGAGAACCACTGTTTCCTATTATCTACTTCGAGCACCTTATGGAATTGGCTCAATTGGAATCGAAACAGGATTTTGTACTAAAAATGAAAGAGTTGATATCCAGTCTTCCGCGACCAGTGGTCATTGTGATGCGATACCTTTTTGCTTTCCTTAATCAGTAAGTATCTTGTTAAGATATTTTAAAAATTAGTATTGATATTTATTATTCAATCATATTAAAAGTTACTTTTGTACGTTAGCTTATCAGAATTTTCGGATGAGAATATGATGGATCCTTACAATCTTGCTATATGCTTCGGCCCAACGTTAGTTCCCGTCCCAGAAGATAAGGATCAGGTCCAATATCAGAATCAAGTCAACGAATTGATTAAGAATATCATTACCTTCTGCGAAGAAATTTTTCCTGAGGATATTGGAGGGATTCAATATGAGAAGTATATCAGTAGAGAGCCTGATGACGTGTAAGTATACCTATCCTTATCTACCTTTCAATGCCACATTCTTATATTGATTAATTATTTTAAAATTCTTCATTTCAGAGACGTCGGCGACTCACCAACGGATCAAGTCCAAGAAGACATGGATTCTGAAGTATATCCATCTGAGGATGGTAAATATTGAATATATATATACACACAAAACTAAATAACGTCATGCTAATCAATCACAATTAAAATCATCTTTTACATCTATTCATAATAGAATCCGAAAACTTGGAAGCCACCGCACAATTTGACTTTAACGCACGATCAGAAAGGGAACTTAGCTTCAAGAAAGGAGACACCCTAACCCTGTATACGCAAGTAAGCAACGACTGGTGGAGAGGTGCTCTAGCAGGTAGAGAGGGACTGATTCCTGATAAATACATCATGCTCAAAATAAAGTATGTATTAATTACATTTATAGTAAGACTTGACTAAAAAAATGTTAATTCTTCCAAAAAATGTCTGCTCTCTTCCTCGTTATGAATCCTCTTAAAAATTTGCTCCAGGGACGAAGAGCGCGATAAGGAGCTATTAAAATCGTCGAGCGAAGAGTCAATGCGCAGAAGAGCCTCCAGCTCGGCAGACAGTGTTTTGTCGAGTAACAATTCACCATTGATGGGACCAGCTGGTAATCCCAACACATGGCCATCGACAGCAGCGACCGAAACTTCCACATCAAGTACCGTACTATTGCAGACAGAAAGTGGGAATAGCAGTGCAATTATTCCAACGGTAGTGACGAGCGTGGCCTGTGTGTCATCATCCCAACCGATCATCAGCCGAGAGGTACTAGAAACCACCGTTTAGAATTTAATTAATTTGATTTTTATTACGTCACTCTTGTACTCGTGTGCTTTCGTATCCTTGTATGACTGTGCCGAACGTCATTCGTGCACTAGAACCAAGGTGCATGGCTGTCACGCTACAATATTTTTTCTTCGTTGTTTCTTTGTCTGTTTTTATTTCATACGTTTTATCTTTGTGTTTTATTTTAATTGCAAAACGTTACGACACAGGAATGCATTGTTGTGTGTAGTTTTTATAAAAACACAAAGCCTATATCGCCAGCACTGCACCCGCACATCACGCACAGCTTTCTTTGACTGCAAAGGCAAATTTCGTTGCCATCAGCCAAGGTAAAGCGCACCTTCTTCAGGGCGATGCGTATCTTAATATGACTGTATTCACAAAAGACTGAACTTCCTGATCGAAGGTCGTACGCCGATTAAGGTACGCCTGATTAGGTCAACGCTAGAGAAACTAGGTGAAGGGAACATCCAGTGAACTTTGAACTTCACGGTTTATATTTTCCATTGTTATTTTTGTTTTTCCACTTACGTTCTTTGCTCTCTTAAATACGCCGTCATGGTCGTAATAAGATTTCCACCCCTTTCTACATGTCTGACAGACTCACGAGACAAATAATAAAAAGAAACATTAACCTTTAATGATCGCGAATAAAGAATATTATCCCCATTGACATACGCTGCACTTGCTGCCTTGCCAGGGCACCGTCTTTTTCTTTCCACGCGCGCGAGTACTTTCTCTTGCGCGAATTATTACGGAAAGCGGACGAAGGTTAATGAAGGCACCTATCGAATGGAGGGATGTCGGATTAGCGCGTGACTGGTACGTTAAGCTCTACTTAGAACTCGGCGACTAGTTATTAGTGGTGAATTTCTTTTTTTTGTACGATACCTTTTGTAAATAAAATATAAATATACACGTTCTTTTGCTGCATGTCTGCCTACGTCTTGTCTTGTGCTGCCTCTTTTTTTTTTGTTCTTACTACTACGTCCTACGTGTTTTTGCCTCGTACTCGGCTCACTTAAAAAAATCTCAATGTTAATGGTTGGGTTGGTTGTTGCTGTTGTTTTTACAGATATACGTATAGGTCAGCATCTTAAAGCTGATGCAAAATACGTGTGTTGCGTGCGTACGTAGGGTAAACAACGTTCGACGGACTAAAAACTGTTCGATAAAACTGCCGCTGGTGTTGTGTACGTTCTGTCCTATGTTGTGCGTGCGTGTTTTATTATTATTATTTTTTTTTAATCTACTCCTTGGTTGTTGCTGCTGCTGTTGTTTATTTCAATTGAAGGAGTGTCGATTTGACAGTTCGGTTGGTTTGTGAATCCTAGAGTCCCGTAGAACAATCTCAATCTGTAGACGATACCAAAGGGAATGCCGATCGCGGGACCTTCTTAGGCAACGGAAACTCTTTGGGCTTAGGTGAGTAAAAACTCAACACCTCACCTCCTTCTTCCGCTTTTTAGTTTAAATATTGCTACTTATACTGGAGAACAAATTATATACTTACTCATTACTCACATCCTACGTAATATTCACATGACATGTGTACCTTGTAAAGTTTCTTTTATTATTCTTCATTCATACAGCTGTCTATAGTATTCACTGTTATCCGTTTTACGAGCAGTTTTTAATCCACACTCTGCCACTATTGCGTATTGCGTAAGGTCGAGAACCATTTTACGTCTTTGCATGATTCTTGGTGTTAAATGGTACCAGCATGACACGGTACTGATCTTTATAATTGATGGGTATTTCATTTTCTGGGAAATTAAAAAAGTGTATACTGCAATACTATTCTCGTTATAATGTTCGACCTTTTCATAATTCTTTATCTGTAGTCGCGACGTTGTATATGATCCTAACTAAGGTTTGGACGGTCTGATCGCTGCCATTAACGGAACCCCTATGTATGTGTGCACTTGGGCAAAGTGTAAGAAGAAAAGGTAAATGTCATGTGTCAGACTGTCCAAAATGTAAGTAGAAGGTTCGAAGGAATCAATACGGTCACAAGATATAATAATTCCTCCAGTTCAATGAGCAAATGTGTAAAAAAAAGTGTATTTTTATTACTGTATTTGTTTCCTCCTTACAGGAGCCGGTGAGCACACCCTCGAGGAACGCGAGGGCGCCCAGCCCTGAGAAGGAGGAATCGACAGAAACGCCGGAAGTCTCGCAGGATCTGGAAAATGGCGGTGAAGTAGAGAACATAACTGTCTTCCTGGATCCAGTTGCAGCTTCCCAGCAACCGCAGCAGCAGCAACAGCTACCACGGGATGAAGAAATGTCCGATGAAAATGGACGATTGTCCTCACTCTCGTTAGATGGTTCAGCGAAGCGAGGCGCTGGCCGGAAGCAGCAGCACTGGAAATCTCAAAGCATGAGTGAAGCTGGTCAGCAAGTTACTAATTCCCTCCAGCCGAACGCACCGTCCACGCAGGAGGATGATCTACAGGAGCAGACAACTTTCTCGGCAAACAGAGAACTCTGGCAGAGACGTGCGACTTCTCAGACTCACCTGACCCCACCGATCCCACCAACACCGAAGTCTTTCAGATCGTCCCAAGAATTTCGAGAAATGCGACAGAAGCATACACCGGATCTCGTTATGGACTTGCCATTGAGTGCTCAGGATGCCGGTAAGAAATCCACCTCCTCCAGTAGCTTAAGTAGTTCCGACGAAGAGACTCCAACAGTTCCACCTTCAAGAGCTGAAGCAGCAACATCCCCGACGGGTGGACCAGAATCTCCAGACATGAGTACAGCAGCCGAAAGATTTGCCAAGCAAAATCAATGTACCCTGAAGAAAAATACAAAGTCAAACTTGGAGGGTGGAAAATTAAAACGCATGGAGACTGAGGTCGAGCCCGATACGGAATCCGAGGAGTTAGTGAGATCAGCCAGTTCTAATCAGATATCTGACTCGATGCCTCTGAGGTCACCACTACCGCCTCGTTCAACGCCAAAAATAGCTGCAAAATTTGCGGATATGCATTTAACGGGTGGCAGTCAAGTATCCAGCTTCAAACCTCAAGTAAAAGTGAAACCGACCATACTCCGGAAGCCTGTCTTGCCATTTCCCCATCCGCACATGAGTCCTGAGCTAGCCAGAAAGATCGAGAAGCAAGCTCAGAGCGCCGAGCCGGCAAACTGATCCTTGCACTCGGACGATCGTCCTGACCAATCGGAAAGCGACTCCGAAGGTTTTTAATAATACTCATCGTCCTCGTGATTCATTTAGAGATACTCAATAAAAATCCACGTCTCCTGAGCGCTCAGCGAAATAAATCATCGAACGTCGTTTTCAAGTTTAGATTTTAGATGAGGAATTGTGAGAATGAAAAATTGAGAATCTGCCATAGAAAGTGTGTGAAAGAAAAAAGAGAGAGAGAGAGAGAGAGAGAGAGAGAGAGAGAGAGAGAGAGAGAGAGAGAGAGAGAGAATTTAAGTGCGAATGCTAAAAAAACCATCCACGCAAACCCATCCCATCGAGACCAATGGCTCCGCCCGAAGCAAGGGCTTCACAGTACTGTATCCAATGGAAAAAAAGAAAACTACAGGAAGCCGCTATGTTCCTTCATCTTTTTTTTTTAGTGCAAGATATCGCAGACGTATGTAACTCTGCGAATGAGAGCTTCGTATAGATAACGCGAACATAGCCGTTCCCGGTAGTACTTTATTTTTTCTATGAATACTTTCTGTCGTTTTTTATCTTATTTTTTTACCAAACGACCCATAAAACGATGTTCTAGTCATCAGGCGAAAGATAGCTGGCGAAGAAAGCAAGCAAAAGAATGGAAAAAAGAATTTTGTAGGATGGATCGCAGAACGAATAAGAGAAGAGTTGAAATCATAATATAATAATAATAATATCGATGCATCGAAAGGGATATTCATAACAAAGAAAAAATAAATTTGCATGAGGGATATGTAATTTATTTTTGATTCGTAGATTTTTTGCGATTCCAAAATTTTCCTCATATTTGCTAATTACGATTACTAATTATAATGTTTAACGATAAACATGTTCGATGTTCCTTTAAGCAGGCGCCGGCGTACGAATTTTATTAATTCTATTCGAGAGGGCGTTTGTTCTTCTGCTTGAACTGTCTCTAGTTTCTGTTTTCTCTATTTTTTAAAAAGAAAACGTATGATTGAGAGGGTTAAGAACGGATAGGACGAAGTTGTACCACCCCGCGTACGTTATTTAGATTGTATCGCGTAATTGCATACAAAATACGTTATAATAGGTACTAATTACGGCAGAATAATGTTCGATATATTCAAAGGTAATGTATGTACAATAACATGAGTATTTAACTGATCGATATCGATAGCCGTAAGGCATAAATGTCCGAATGATTTCCAATAGGCGAGATTAAAAGTACGTAAACAAAGAAGAGATCATTATAAAACTTCTCAGTGTAATCATGCCTTTTTGCTATAATCCTGATAAATGACAATTATACTCATAATAATTGAATAGCATGCGAACGTGTAGGTACATCCATAAATAAGCAAAACCATACATGCATATATTCTTGAAAAATTGTATTGATCGATCGATCGATCAAGTAATTTAACTCAATTATACGGTCCAGGGTGGCTAGCTACCTTACAGCTATGATAATTATATTGCATTGCATTATCTAGTTTATTTATAAACAATAAATAATACAAATAACATTGCAGACACCGTTACCCCACCGCAATATGAAATACCAAAGCTATTACAGACAGCCCCCTCCCTCTTCCGATATGTAAAATATTTTTCAAGCAACAAACGAATTTCTGTTTTTAACATTGTTTATCCCCTTATAATGTACTCGGTAAATTCTCTCTGTATAGTAATTTTCTACATGCGACATATTGAAAATGTTACTTTTTAATTAAATTAATTGTAATTTAAATATAGTTGCTATATATATATCGTATCGGTGATTTTAAGAAAGTAAGGAAGTCTAATCAACAATAGCCGCATTAAGGCTAATGACGTTAACGATAATAATAAACGAAATGCGTACAGCCTGTATAATTATTCAAATAATTTCGATATTCATTAATGTATACCCACATTCATTATATTAGTATTCAATGCTGTCCTTCTGACTATACTGTACAGATACTTTTTCCTTGTATCCAATTCCATTTTCAATTATTTGTACTACGACAGAAGTGTCACGTATGTCATCCTACGTATAAGGAGAACACGTGCGAGTAGTACGAGCCCCACTTAAGCGAGGGTCGTACAAAAATGATTAAGCAATAAATTGAGTAACTATACGTCATTGACACGTTTGACGACAGTATTCTAATTCAATATTTATTCCTGGGAATAATTATAATAAAACTATAATCGCTCTACTACTATTTCTACACACAGAAAGTCAGCCATTCATTCAGAAGACAAATGAAATTCCGCATGCATAATTCATTCGCGTTTAGCAGACAGGATATCAGTCATCTTTAGCCTATATGATAAATAAAAACGTTGCCCTAACATTCTCTCTGCAACACAGAATAATTCTCGGCTAGATTAATAATCAAAACGTCGTTTTTATTTTTAATGCAGATAACATATGATCCAATTAAGATTTACCATGTCGAGATTCAACAGACAACTGATCTCAGTAAAAAGTTCGATTTATTTATGACTATCGTGAGAATCCACGTATGTGGGACGTGTGGGATACAATCGTATATGAAATGAAGTCTAGCGCCAAGAAACATGAGTGATACTGGTTATTTAGCACGAAGCGCTCGCGTCGCTTTCAAGGATCACGCAATCTGCGCATGATTCGTTCTCGTCGATATTATTTTGTTCCTCGTACAAAGATGGTGACTGTATCCATCACGAGCTACGTAACACGCTCGTTTTGAAATAAAATACAAAATTCACAAAATTCTTAAGCCTCGTGCCTCGGTTCTACATGCTCGTCACTCGTGTCGAGAATTTACCGAAATACTTTCGTGTCATGACGTGCACCTAGCAGAAATTTATGGCGATGAAAAAGATATCGTCTTTCTGGAATTAACCTGAAAGTTTCTGTCCGATGTAACGGAGCGAGATTATCGCACGGATAAGATAGTGAGTAATTGAAGAAAAGAATAAGGAGAGACGTAGAATAATGATTTCGTTTAGTTTCTTTAGAATTTTTTTTATATAGTCATATATGGATCCTGCTACTGTGGTTGCTTGACAATTTTCCTTGAATGGACAACAAGATATTGGTTAGTGTCTCAAGGTCATTTTTTTAAAAGATGGAACCAGAGGAAATACTTCGTAAAATTTTTGGACCTAATGTCCTTGTCCAACAAGATACTTCTAGCAGTTCAGATATTGAAAAGAAAAGTTTATATGAAAGGTAACACTTGGTTAATCTTGTATTCATATATTTAAGGATAATTATGGTAATACTATATGATTTCTATGTTTTTAGACAATCCTACTGTCTGGTCCTAGCTAATAATTACATCAAGAATGCACTTCGTAAGGATAATTTGAATTACGACACGGTAGATTCACAAAATGGAAGAATTGGGCCGAAAATCGTGAGATTTGACATTTCTACTCATCATGGTCTATTTATTGTATCGCCGGACAGACTAAGTATCAGTTCTCAGAGCAATTTTAGTACTATGAGAGCGAATACAGGATTGTATAGGGGAAAATGGATGTACGAATTACAGTTGGGTTCAAAAGGCGTAATGCAAGTAGGATGGGGAACTATAAAATGTGAATTCAATCAAGAATCCGGAGTCGGTACGTTTAATATAATGTATAATTATTTTTAATTTTCTTTGCATGAATAATTGATATATACATATATTTAAATAGGGGACACGGTGAATTCGTACGCGTACGATGGAAATCGTATAAGAAAATGGAACGTTACCACCCATAAATATGGCGAACCTTGGCTCTCTGGCGATATCATAGGATGTGCCTTGGATGTAGATATTGGAAAAATTGAGTTTTACAGAAATGGACGATCATTAGGAACGGCTTTTGAGAATATAACAATGGGCGCGGGTATTGCGTATTTCCCAACAGTCAGTTTAGCTTATACTGAAAATCTTACAGCTAATTTTGGCTCGACGCCATTGCGGTATCCAGTAAAAGAATATCAGACACTTCAAGCTCCACCAACGTTGGAATTAAACAAAGCTAAACTCTTATTTGAATGGTTTTTTAACCTGATACCGCTGATTGAAGAAACCAAGAGTAACGAAAATAATGGAGAAATGGAAGAGAAATCTATGAGCAATCAAGCTTTCCTCATGTGCCTAGCCAGATCTATTTTACAACATATTGGACCTTTGCTCGCGATGCCTTACATTACCGAAGCGATTTTCATTCCTTTCGTCGAGAGACTCTCGAATTTTGGATCCGATAGGCCGCAATACAATTCTAAGTTGATAACTTGCTTGGATCTTCTGTGGACCTTCCTAGAAGAACACGAAATGAAGGCTTGCTTTGAAAGCGCGGTTGTCTATTTGCTATCTGCGTTTAGACATGTTTCTCTGCTGCTTGAATATCCAGATCAAAGTAAAAGTCTCATTCTGCTGATAAACCTTTGCCAACATACAACCACTAGACAGAATATGCTCAAATATATTCTATTCGATAAAGTTCGACTTGCAAATTTCGTCCACGTTAAACCATTGGACGAAGGTGGTTTGGCAGATATAGTTAGCAAAACCTGGTGGGAAACCAATCCGGTAGATCCGAGTGTAGAAGTGAATAGGGAAGCATACATGGATACCTGTGAACGAATAAAATCTGCAATAACTGGTATGGATAATAAGATGACAATGAAATATAAAAAATAGGGTATACAAATAATTAGGAATTTAAATATTTTAGAGATTGAGGCCTTGCAAGTAGAGCTGCTCGTGACTTTGCTGGATAATAAGGATGGCACTGAGAAGACACCAACATCGAGGACAATTTTCCTGAGGAAATTCAGAAGATTCGTCCAAGAGAATTTGATATCGAATCGCGTAAGTAAAAGTAGCCTTTGAAGTTAGCAGGCTTTAAATGAAACTGCGTATAATCCCAAGCATTCAGTCGGAATTCCTGCAGACAATGCCGATACTCCAGACGCCATTGCCAATCACGCTATGCTGCTTCCATCGATTACTCGTTGCCTTTCGGGTCCTGTGGGATGCTGAGGTCGGGACCAGTCCTGTCTACGTACCCTGCAGGTGACGAAATACGTATTACAAAACGTGATAAGAACTTTTCAAACGTACATCAAGATCAGATACGAAATATAAAGAAATCTCAATTGTATCGCGACAGACAGTAAGATGCTGTAGATTACTCATTAGGGTAATTCAATTTTGTTTAATTTACGTAATAGCGTTTCCTTATAAATTGGAATGGGCAGGGCGTTCTATGATGCATCCATCAATTACTCCGGAATCGACAGACTGGGCGGAGTGTTATCCCACTTAAACAAGACCTACAGGAACGAACTGATACACCTATTAGGTCCGGAGCACGATGTCATCGTCGCAATGGACCAGGCACAAGACACAACAAGTACTTTCATGGGAGGACCAACAAGGCTTGGAGACCTACCTGTAGTTATCCCAGCATTTGCAAGAATGGTAAACGTCAATCCATCAAGTCCTGCAGGTCCGCTGATATTGGAAAGACTTGGATACTTTCCGTTCAATAGAGAAGATAGAAGTCCAATGAGAAATGGTCCGGCAGATGCTGCAATATCATTACTGGAAATGCTAGATGGAATAATTCTCTTCTACCATGCTGCTGCTAAGAAACAGTTGGCAAAGGTCGCCAGTCTCAGAGACAGTATGTCCGAGTACATGGCTGCTATGAATGATGTGAAAGTAAGATGGGAGCAAGCAAAAAAATCTAAGGATCCTGAGGCTTTATCAATTCAGGAAGAATTGGGTCGAACCATCAGTGTCTTTAATATTAAATTATCTGAACAAGCTAGATACATGGCCTGGATCCGTGCTGCTGTATATTCAGATGAGAAACAAGCGCAGCTTGCCTGGCTCCTTAGGGTCGTTACGTTAACGTTACATTCTGCTAGTCAGGATGCTAACATGTTTGCCTTTGTGCCTGATTTCTATCTGGAAGCTATGGCAGATTTAAGTGTGGCCATAAGGAATCACGTTCATCCTACAGTACCCATTGAGAGGATATCAGGATATGAAGATATGCTCTGTGACGTTGCGCAATTCCTTTGTGACCATTTCTTTGATCCAAGAATAATACACGCCAATGCTAGAGACACTTTGATCTTGACCTTGGCAGGATTTGTATCGAATTCTCTTACCCTGGCGGCGCTTGAAAATGTACCTAGAGAATCTAGAATGAAAGTAGTGACAAATTTATTGAGATCTTACGAAAATAGAGCGTGGGCGCAATCAAATTGGGTCTTGGTGAGATTTTGGCAAGGAAATGGATTTGGTTTTCGATACGAGAAAAGCCCTCATTTGGCGAAGAAGATTGGACCTAAGATGCTGCAACAAGAATCAATATCCCAGCCTATAAGTACGTATCGACGTTAACGTAATAGATTTCTTATTAGATGTTTTTTATCATTCTTTTTCTTATTTACAGAACCATGTCCGTCCGTAAAATATCAGGCACACGTGAAAGACGCTCTGCTAAGTAATCCTCAAGGAACCAAGCAATTCTTAAATTCTTTGCTCAATCAGCTTAACTGGACATTCTCGGAATTTATTCGGATGCTCCAAGAAATTCAAAATATGTCCTCAAGACCTGAGAGAGTTTTTATCGAATCAAGACAGCTCAAAATTGGAGCAACATGTTTTGATTTGACTATATCTTTACTCAGAGTATTGGAAATGATTGCTACTATCGCTAATGAGATTTTTAGTGATCCATCACGGCCTTCCAGTGAAAATTTATTAAGTCGACTTTGCGAGGTACCTTATTCATCTCAAAGGAAGAACAATCTTCAAAGAGATACACAGATCAATATTAAAGATCACCTACTATCTCTTTCACAGTTACTATGTCAAATTCTGAACAGAATAAGTTCCCAGACGGGATGCTTCCAATATGTAGTACTACTGGATATACCCGACCTGGAGACAGTAGATCATTTTCCAATCCTAGCAGCTGTAATTGGAATTTTATTAGCTCTGCTTCAAGAGGAAATGCTTACATATAAATGTAAATATAAAATTATAGTAATGTTGAATTGACTCACTGAATAAAGATCATTAATAATTCTCTCTACAGTGGTAGGATCAAAAGATGTGCCAAAAGTAACCAAAGTTCTGTTGACGGAGCCAAGCTTTCAACTAAGTTCCATCTCATTTGTACTTGGAGAAGTAAAACCATCGAATATTCCAATTAAAAACAGCAAACCATTCTCATTCTTTAATTGTAAGTATTATTTTGTCAGATTTTACCTGTATAAGATCTTATACATGTCTATTATAATTTTACAGATAAAGAAGATATAACAGAGTATGAAATTAATAAAGTGACAGAAATGATTAAATATTTAGATCTGCATCGTGCAATGTTACCCGATTTAAAGTATGTGAGCGACGATGAGAATATTTGTACAATTTGTTACGCGCATCCAATTGCTGCAACTTTTAAACCATGTAATCATCGATCATGCCGGACATGTATAGACCGTCATCTCTCTAATAGTAGAGAATGCTTTTTCTGCAAAGCCACCATTCATAAGGTTGTTGACGCTGAAGGTACAACGTTACATGACTTTCTTACTAACTATATCGCTGAGAATGCGACGTCACCGTCATGATTCAATGGAAGTAAGACGTTTACGTCATTGTTGAAAATCGTATTTAACGAGGGAAATAAAAGAAGAAATTTTAATCAAAAAATTATTGGTCGCTGCAGATTTGGAGCTTTTGGACGGCCTGCAGATCGATCAAGTTCCTTGCTTGTAAAAAATATTAGGTGATTAAAACAAACTCCCAAGGATAAGAATTAAGGCAATTTTTTTATTAGTTATTAACATTAATAAGATAAATTGTTAACATAGTTAAAATACGAGATCTCATATAATTTGATATAAAAATTCTAGTCATTGTTACAATTCGTCTTATACAATTATATCTATGTACATTTCTTTTCTCGCTTATATTAAAATAATCATGTCAGTCTTTCGTTGAGTCTTACTTTCTCAAAGTCGATCGAAGAGTTGCAATAAAAAATTATCAAACATTAAAACATTATTGAGCAACATACAAAACCACAAAGCAATAAAATAATCCATTATATATTGTTAACGAAACATATTGAACAAACATTAAAGCACTCATTATGAAGTATAAGACGATCAATATTAATAGTTCATATGCGTCATGAAGAAAAATGATTGCTTTTAAACACACAAGTTATCTCTGAGTCTTGCTGTGAAGCCAGTAACCAATGGCGGTTTAATAGACTCTTTACTCAGATCCTGAAGTGCCTCTACAAATACAACACCAGCAACGAATGCACCAAGAGCAGTGATAAATATGGCGATAATTATTATAATCTTATCCTTGTTCAGGCATAAATCTGGATCCTTTAATAAAGTGCTTTGAAGAAGACAAATGCCTGGAAATAAGAAAATAAATGCTGCTGACAAGGAACCTAGAAGATTGATTACCGATGAAATATCTGGCACTAAAATAGCAATGATAAGGGATAATATGAACCATATTAATGTAACAAAGACTCTAGTGAGAAGACCACTATCCGTATCTCTACCAAAGAGAGAAAGTAATGCATCGCGTCCACAAAATAATACAATTGGATACGTGGTGAAATTTTTTATAGCTATCGAAATTATCGCAATTGTCAGAAAGATACTTTTGTCTGTATATCCTTGTAAAATATCACTAGGAACACGACCGATACCAAATGTTCCGTATCCAATTACACCGACCACAGTATATGTCAGGAAACAAATAATCATACTTATAATGGCACAAAAAGTAAATTTTTCAAGATTACGATCTTTCATGCAAGCGTATGTTGGTATCGCAGTCATGTGACTTTGATAAGCAAAACATATAATTGGTATTATCTGAAGAGTTTGCATCCAGTTATCAGGCCATATTTGCATGGGTTTCAAAGATATTCCAGTGTCGGTGATACTCTCATAAATTATTAACCATATAACATAAATAATTGTAACACATCCAATGGAACTGGTATAGCTCAATACATCCAAACGTTTAAAGAAAGATAAGGGTAATATAAAAATGCTGCAGGTCAGTGTTGTAATGAAGGGTCTAGATAAATACCTGCAAATAGATAATAAGAAAATAAATATGCGGTTTACTAATCATACATGAGGCATCAAGGATAATATTACATCTGAAAAGTACTCTTACCAGTTGTGACAGAAACTAGGTCCATAAAATGTAGCTAACACTCTATCAAACTGATCACCAATGATAATTAAAAATGTTACACAGCATCCAAAGCTATATACAGCTACGCAAATCCCACAAACAAATAATGATTTAGAACCACACAACCCAGCAAAAGTATTTTGCATAGATGAAGTATTCGTAACGTCGCTGCAATGTGCTAAGATGACGAGAGCAGCTGTTATCATAATGAGAAAGCCCAGTTGACCTATTATTGCTGTTCCTACTCCTCCAGCTTTATCAAAAGCTTGTGGAAAGTTCAACAGACCAGCACCTAATGTTGCATTGACCATTAAGAAAATGATTCCCAATACACCAGATCCTGAAACATATTTCTTATCCAGTCTCTCTGCAAACTTTGTTAATCTATATAATATTCCTAATTTCTAAAGATGTAATGTGGGAATTAGTTTGAAGTTCATGAATATAATTCTTACCTCTACGAGTCTCACTTACAGCAGATGCACTTGGCGCTGTTGAAAAGGTGGTATCATTGTTGATCAAGCGCTCCTCTCCACTTTCCAGATAATTCATTGTTGATAATACCTCGACAGTTATGATCTCTAAACACGACACTTCCGACTAACCGACTTCTTGAACTAACGGTCAAGCTTAATTAAGCAGTATTACAAGAAACGCTAAATATAGCGTATCAATTACAATCTAGCTGGAGCGATTGCACTCGCGTCACTGCATGGATCAGAGGTCAATGTTTGCTTTGTGAAGACCTAATAAAAATAGATGGTAAAATCTTCCATCGCCAGACGCAACAATCAAGATTTGGGAAAGGACTGATAATTTGAATTCATAAAAAAAGCATACTTTGTATGTATGTTTATTCAATTCTTGCATGTATCGCAGTCATTGGATGGTTATAAGGCATTGTGCAGTTCGCAATTAATTTTTATTGGCTATTAATGCATCGGTTGGTTATAGAAATAAAAAAATATTTTCCAAAATAAATACAGTTCCACCATTCCTACTACATTCTATATTAGTTTTTGAAAGGCCAACAAGTTTAAACTGCTATGGTAAAGTGTTTAACTACTGTTGCCATATAGGTATTAATTGGTATTAATGCTAATTTATTTTTAGTAGCACATATTTCAAGATTGGTGAAGGATGATTGGCTAGAAGAATTGTGGGGCGTGGTAAGTGAATATTACGTTATAATAAGCCAATCAAGAATCATGCATTTTGGAACACATGCGCGGAAAGCAACATAAATTGGTACTACGGACTGTGCTTCTAAAATGGGATTAATTTTCTATGATCAACTAAACAGAAATTTTGCCTTTCCTCTATCACTGCAAGTTGTGAACTATTTCAGTTTTTAAAAGAAATTACGATAACGAAGAGACTGGCGCAGGGCTACGAGATTGGAACACAAACAAAAAAATTGCGGTATAACCTCGGTTCTACATGTTCTAACAGAGTTTAATAATTTTCAACACAAAAGACAATTGATCCACAACATTTTCTTCAATAGCTGAATGCAGATTGTTTTAGAGACAACTGCCTCATATCCTCCAGCTATGTTCCGTCGCGTGTTCACTACAAATTTTCGTAATATATCGGTAGGTCGAGGGTGTTTCAAAACGTAACATTTATATATTGGTTTCATAAAATATCCTGGCTGATATGTTGCATGCATGTGCAAGGGAACATAATACTATATTTCCCTATATCATTTCTCTAAAATTTCTTAAGCGTGGAAATTAAGATATGTACCTGTCTATGATTCCATTCTGCGAAACTCTTTCCTCTCGTCCATCCAATCTTATACTTTTACGATTGGTAAATTTCAAATAAAAAAGATGTATAAAGCAAAAGTTTTCCAGCTACTATCACGTTTATGGAATGGTCCCAGTGGAGCTTTAGCTGGCAAACAAGCAGAACAGAAAATGATCAATATCTTACGGAATAAATTCCCAAAAGCTGAATTCATTGAAGTTACCGATGTATCAGGCAAGAGTTCTATCATATTTATTACAAGAAAAGATGTAATCTTGCCATAATAATGAAAGTAACTCTTTTCAGGAGGATGTGGAGCAATGTTTGAGGTGAATGTTGTGGCCCCTGAATTTAAGGGTTTAAATACAATCAAGCAACATAGGATTATTAATGAAGTGAGTATAAATTAATAAAATTCAAAAATTATACTATATATTGTAACACTTATAAATATATTACTTTTCAGGCACTTAAGGAAGAAATTAAAGATATGCATGGTATACGTATCCATACAAGTATTCCTAGTCCTTAGAGATATCTTTTGAGTAAAAGAATTAATTTCTAGCTTTGTTAATCATTATACCTAGATATAAAATCTTTTACAAATCTGTTTTAAGTTAGTAAATAAATAGATGAAATTTAAAATAAAATTGTCTTCTCTCATTTATACTCATCAATTCTACTTCCAAGGTACATTGGATTTTGGATCTCCAGAGAGCGCCACCTATTTTTTTTTTTCCCCTAAACCATGAGTTGAGCGCATGCGCAACCGTTATTATCTTACGATTCATATTCAGCTGCAGGGGACTACATTTCTTGCAGAAATGGAAATTTCAAAGATCGCTTTTTATAATAAACTAAAGGAAGTTTTACCTGAGTGGACTGTGAAGCACACGCCAGAAAGTTTAAGTAAAATTTACGACGATACTGCACTGCAACCTTTCTTAAAGTGGTTCTGTGAAAATGTGAGCCGGGAAAATGTTCTAACTCCCGAAGAAATTCGAATGTAAGCTATTATGGATTTGATTTTAAATGTATTCTATGTCAAAAATTTAGATTTTATAGGGGATATTACATTGTTATTAAGAACTTAAAAAAAATATTCGATTAGTTAATCTATTTTTACCATTTTTCATGCAGACAGAAATATTTGCAAAGTACTAATCAATGGCTAAAAGGTGAAGAATTGGATCGCGCCCTTGAAGAAGCAACAAGTGATTGTCCTGAATTAATGCAACTTGTTTCTAATAATCCTCCTGATCTTGAGAAAGTGCAAAAAGATTTGGAGATGGAAAAGGAACTATACGAAGAAAGCATGGAATATATTAAAACTTTGAAAGATGGCATAAAAGACCTGAAGTATATTAAAATAACTTATTAGCTTATAACTAACACAATGTTTAAACGTTTTAATAATTCTGCAGTAATTATATCATGCAATCTTATTTTAGAGAACGTGAAAGTAAGTTGGATGCAGAGATAGAAGAAGAACAGCTTATTTCAAAGAAAGAGGAAATTGTAGTGAACAAATTACACATTGATTGTATAAACCTCACAGAAGAGTTAGATACACTGTACAAGCAGTTTTCTGATCAGGTTGAAGAACTTGCTGAGGTGTATGCCAATGCAGCAGAAGATGTATGGATTAATGCAAATTTTGTATTCCAGTGTAATAGAATTGTCATAACAATATTTTGGTTCAATATTTTCTCTAGAAAGGACCTAGTATTCTGTGGAAACAAATGCCTATTAACATTTTTATCAAACGAATGGAAATGTATAGTAACTATTTACATGCCTATGTAAAGAGTGAATTTGGCAGTACTGATAAAGATGAACAAATCAGTGATTCAGATTATGCAACTTTCTCAGAAGGTTTAAAAGAAGTTCAGGTTGATGACATGCTTCAGGAGTTTGCGACCAGCACTAAAGAGTAAAAACCCACATAATTGTCCAAACCCAAGAATACCATATTTTTTAGTATTTGCCTAAAATATCGATGCTTTCATTCTAGGTTAGCTACTGCAAAAACAGATGAAATTTTGGCCAAAATAGAAGATGCTGCTTGCACTTCTATGGAGCAGACTATAATAGACATATACAACAATGGCAATTTGAAGATTCCGCAGAGTTTGGCACAATTGCAGTAAGTAACACATGCAAAATGTTCAATTCTCTATGAATTTAAACAAATACCATTTATAATTTATTTTTTATTCAGAACTGAGATAACGGAATTAAGATCAAAAAGAGATTTATTGGAGGAAAACTTTGAACTTATGCTAACAAATGAGTTGGAACCATTAATAGAGCAATATGTACAAGCAGAGGTGACTGAAGTATTAATCTCATATGCACGTGCTATACTCGAGAGACGGAAAGACAGATGTCAAAAACTAGACGAAATTTTGACTCTTGCGCGTGACCAAGGCCATGCATATTCAGACCTATTGTGCATACTAATGTACAAGCAACTTCAACACGAGCAAGAAGTTGTACACTTCATATCAAATGCTCGCTATTTTCTGGAAACTGAATACACTCTATCTGAGATGAGATGTGTAAGTATCGAGAAATACTACTTTTGTTATTTGTAATATTACACTAATTTCATCAAACGCTCCTTTTAGAAAAGCATGAAAAAACAGCAAGAAGAATACCAACGAATAATTAATGGCCCTCCTAAAGATAGCCATTGGTCCAATAAAATATTTTTGTCAATGATGCAAGATAAGGAGAACCATGAAAGTGATGAAAATATTGTAAAAGCATCACTAAAACGTTTTAACGATTTAGTGAAAGAAAATGCTGCAATAATTGATAATATCATGGGACCTGAAATAGATGCTCGAATGGACCGTCTGCAGCCATTGTAAGTATTTCATTAAACTGGAGAAATGATATTCTTCCAATAACAATGGTTTAGTATATAGTAATTACTTATCTTAGGGAAGAAAAAGTAATGGCATTGTATGACACTGAGATTAATGATGGGAAAACCGTGAGTTTCAAGCCCATGTCCTCTGAAATTAAACAAGAGCTTGAAACAGTTACAAACACTGTTCAAGAGATGAAAGAGAAAGTGACAAGTATTCGAAACGAGTTGAAACACACCATAGTAAGTTTGCAAAATAAATATGTCTCACTGTTCGCTTAATTAACTCATAAATATAAATTACAGAGAAATCGCATTACACCTGGATTGGAGAGAGAGAAGAAGATATTATGGCAGCGATTCTTAGGAGATCCTGAAGGTTTACAGCGAAATTATGATGAGGCAGTAGCTAAACTAGATCAATCTAATTTTGTCAGCAGTTTATAACAATGTACTACACCCACATTTCTCATTAATATTTTTATACTTTTTTCCTGTTCTTATTGTAAAGCATAATATTTGTAAACTGTCCTTGATCTTGTGTGTAAAAACTTGTCGCTTTCAAAATATCACAAAAGTCATGACCCTTTGAATTTCAATACTAATTTACATATTTATACCAGCCAGTCGGCTAAAAATGGCAAATATTGAAGGCGGTAAACAGTCTAAATAACCCATAATAAACATGCGCAATCACATATTCACATTGTATATATCTATTGTTTGCATCAAGTAATATGCGAAATAACATTAAGAACAATGAAGCTCCGAATAAGAGGAATGTAGCCTAAAAATCATTACAAGAAAATATTATGTTAATGAGGTAAGTCGCAGGATTAGCAATTTACTCAAATTTGTAACGAATTGATTTACGTAATGAAAAATCATAAGAGAAAAAAATAATGTCATGTAGTTACTAAAATGTATGTTATATGTATCAAAGATAAGGTAGTGAATGATCTGTAGAAAGAGAGGCGTCACGTTGCGCCCGCGCGATAAACTTAATGGAGAATTATGTTGACGCACAAGCTTTAGTGTAACCTTGATCCATACGTCCGTAGACCCCTCTTCCTTTTACAGCTGCCTCTCGCATCCCCACTATTCAAAATTACCTACAATTAAATGCCTTGAATTGATATCCACAATACAAGAGTTCAAAAAGATCTCAAAAAGACAGTTTAATGAAAATTGTAGGGGGTTTGTAGAAAAGACTAATGCCTGGGAATACGTGGAAACAATTCACAAGGGGTTCGTGGGCGGAACGTTTTTAGATGAACGGAAGAGGGAAACCGGACGGTATTATCGATTCGCCAGGGTTTGAGTTAACGGTTTGTTTACATGAGAAAGAGCCCACTGCGCATGCGTCGTCCGGCCAAAACAATAATAACAGAGTAGGAAGGTTCATGGCTGGCAGGCAGACAGGCAGCCGCTAGCTCGATTCCCGTCTTCCAAGTCGCGCCGTGCTAGAAATACTACGAGAAGCCAAGAAGGCGGTGTTAGACACGCCGCACCTACTCGACATTCGCAATAATCTCATCCCGCATAAGATTGTGTAAACATATCAGTAGATACTGGCAGAGTTCTCAGAGTGATGGTGTTGTGCAATGTGTAAAATAGACTGCTCGCGATACGAATCATCTGATGAGAGTTTTGGAGAAGGAAATAGTAGGTGATGAAAAAAATAAATAAAGAGACAGAGAGAGGAAGACAGATAACTAATAACAATAATAACAATAAACGGTGTCGCGACTTAGAGAGCTATCAGTAAACAAGATTTCAAAACAATAACAGTGATCGAGTGCGTGCCGCTCGAGTAAGAGTGTGCTCATTCAACTTGTTCGGCTCGGTTCTCCTCCGCTAGGCAGCCAAGGTTCCGTTGGTCCTCCGCACCTCGTAAATAAAGAGTTTAGTCGGTGTACGTTCGCTCGAGAGCGAGTATCGCGCGTCTTCAGCCGGTGAATCACGCGCTCACTGATTACGCATCGCTCTCTCTATCTAGCCTTGTGTATGTATATGGCTGTATATAAATAATTGACGTGATCATCGACAAAGAATCAGGATAGTCTAACAACGTGCTAGTTTGTTAGAACGTATACAAGGCGTGGACGTACGTAAACAGTGACGGAAGCTTTGTGAGTCTTGCGATATTCGTTGTTTTCACTAATTCGAGAAAGCTTTGAAGATAACAAACGGCTTGTGATCGAACCCTGGTCGAGCCGTCGTGCTGCGTTGCCGCAGAGAAGCCAGTTGGATTTTACGCGAAGGAGAGGCAGCAGGTAAACACACCTGCTGGGACTTTGTCTGGTAGAAGGGCTAATAGGAAACTGAAGGCAAGTAGAACGAAAAAGATGCCGAGTGCCGAGGAAACGACATATTTAATTGAAGTAATGCCGGACACGACGCATGACTTCCTAACGCGAGACGTTGATATACTTGTATCACAGATAAAAGAGAACTTAAGATTATCAGGATTCAAGGCCAAGTCGAGCGTTGCTCATAAGAGTCGGCCGTCGCCCTACCGGATACCTTCACGATCCTGGGCTGATCCTACCAACTGTGAGATCTGCGGTGTAAGAAATAACAGCTCCCACGATCATCGTCATCATCACAAGAGATCGAATGCCAGGGAAGAGGATGATCCTTATGAACTTCTACAAGAATTATTACGAGAAGGTGGACTGATAAAAGAGGCGGTGAAGAGACTCCAAGCGAATCTAGATGAACTTGAGACATCTGAAGAAGAGGACGAGTCCAGCTCGGTTTATCGAAGAAAACCGTATTTTTATGATTCTGAGGATGAGCCTTTACCTCCTGTATTTCAGCCGCTCGAACTGTGAGGTGAATCGAAAGATAACGTGTGAACGGAACACGAGTGACGACATCCCTCGACTGTGTTTATTGTGATCGTTACTCGATTTTTGGTTTACTGCAAAATTTATGTAAAATGTCGGATGGATTCCGTTAGGATTTCGTGTTCCCATATGTGCTCCAGGGCGCGTTTGGACATCGGGGAACGTAATTAGGCAGGAACTTGCCTTACATGGTCGTGTTTGTAAATATGGAGTGTTGTTATTTGAAGCAGTCTCGCTTCGTGAACGTTCGGCCAAGATCGTTGGCGTATCGACGACTATGAGGCTACGTGGAAGACTTATGGCCGACGTGCACCCAACCCGATTACTCGACACCATTCGGTGAACCAATGACAAATCAGTGATCATTGTTATCGTTCGAACGGCCTCGGCGGTATCAAAGGGTTCTCCCGTTTTCGCAGAAAAGACTTTTTAGCTTTCCAAAAAATCGTGAAGTTGGTACCGACCAATGCGCACGCACATATTCGCGTTATATTTAACGTGAATGATATTGTAAAGCGCGTTAAGCACGAAGCACCACACTACTTTGGTCGCACGTCGACCTTCCTTCTAGAAATTATTATTTTTAAAAATATCGAACAGAGATATCAGTAATGTACACATAGTTTTTATTGAGAGCCTAGAGAAGTAACGATAAAACTGCTCCTGTTCTTCTTCGACGTGTTTTTGTTGTGTATTCCACACCAATCATCAATCGATCAACGATATTATGCCTTTGTAAGCTACCTATTTGTAGCAAGAAAAACGATGATCTCATTTATTTGTCAAACTCGACTTCAACGGCATACACTGATTGCCAAGAGATATCGTGAATTAAGTTAGTCTTCGGATTTAGGCTTTCTGACTGTGTACAAGTCCTCTGATGCGTTCGAGCAAATCGCCCAACATGGAGTATTACGATAAAAAAATCTCAAAAAATACTAGAACATGCCCTAAAGCAAAGATAGGAGAGTAAGAGAGTATGAACGGAGAATGTACGTGTGCGTTTATGAAGAAAGAGAACGAAATAAAAGTGAGGGCCTGTAATGATATAGCTTTACATTTTTCTGTGCATGTTTTAGTGCATAGTTATTTATCATTCTTAATCACTAAATACGTTGATGTAATAACATTCTATTTACTTGTAATATACTGTGTACGCGAGCGTGCAAGTTTAGTCAAGGAAATAACTATCATGTAGGTAGAGACGAGTGATTCATTTCCGATAAAATGAGGACAGCGGCGAAATACAACATTCGATAAATACTGGCGCAATAATCAATATTTATAGCGACATTGATTGCGATTTCACACTGTTCACTGTATTGCGTCAGTGTCGAAAAGCGTCCAATCTAGTGTAATTAGTATTGTGTACCTATGCGAATGCTGTGAGAGAAAGAAGGTATATGATTTTTGACTTTTTCGAATGTATGCGTTCAACTCCTATGAATGCATGGTTCGAATCATATTTTTTTTTGTATAAGGAAGGAGTGTTTTTTTTTAGTTACTCGTTATACAAGAATTAAGGAAAAATATATCTCGTTGTGATCGTCGGACATGACCGTCCGACAAGTCTAAATAAAAATAAAAAAAAATTACAAGTTTCAGTGCAAACTCGTGTGCCGTCCGTTATTCATTTGGTGCCATCATGAAAATTTTCCATTGACTCCCTTCTCTCCAAGTTTCTCCCACTCTACTCCGCGCTATCTAAATTCTGTACAGCACCACACAAATATTGTGATGGCTTCTCTGCTCTTTGACAACAAACCCCACAGTACGTTTTCCCTAAGGGAATTTCAGTACCTTCTATTGGTCATTAGCTTTTATATACGTACGTAACGATTGTTTTCTTTCGATGAAGCGCATTCGCCTAGTAATAAAAATAATATAGCTCTGTGATTCTCTTTCATAATAGGGGAACTTAGTGTTGTCTACCAACAACACAGATAATCGATACTAACCGACTTACCTGTCTGCTGATAACATCTGTACTATTATTCCAATATCTATGGTTAATTTCATATATCCTTAATAAATTTAATTAGCATTATCATATTGATAATGTATTACAGAATGCACAACTACAATTGCCAATTAGAGTGAATGTTATTGATATCATTTAGTCTCGTAATTAATTCTGTAAGCGTAGCTGAATAAGGTAGCGTTCAATATCTCATGTCCCTTTGTCCTACGCCCTTGGACTGGAACTGGGGAGCGCTGAACAGAAAGGTAGGGGTTTCAACATCAATTTGCTCAGGGTCTCAATCTCTTTCTCTTCCTCTCTTGTAGTTTTAAAACGAGCCACCTTCACGAATATCCTAAAAGTAATACAACGCCAAGTAAAATTATCGAACTTCCCTAAGCGTCATGGAGTCTAGTAAAAAGCAACGTCCAATTGAGATGATCTCAAAGTCAATTTAATTGATAAAATCATTTCGTTTCACTGTAAAATAATGCGTGTAAACATTTATTAAACATCGTTCTGTCAGACTCAACAAGCATTACTCATGCAGCAATGTTATTTCTGAAATCACTCACAGAAAATATTTCGCAGAATTTTACGTAGATACGAATCTTGCACTAGATTCGAACGATTCGTCCTTCGACGGAACACGCGTGTTAATACAGTTTGCGCTCTGCTTCATTCGCATTGAATTATAGTACTATAGAGCGTACGCGATGATCAAGCACTTATGTTCGATATTAATTTTTCAATTGAATTCCTGTCCGCTCTCATTTATATTAATGTTAGTCACGCGACTGTTTTCTATGGCACACGGATGCACTCAGGACGAAAAACCGGCGCTCCACGTTCGTGTGTCAACTTCACATGAGGTAAGTACGAGGATTTCTAGTTGTAACAGAGCAGCTGCTTTTTTATTATTATTGTACAATTATATTCTTTGTTACGTTAGCAAACGAATGCTGGTGCCAGTCTCGGCCTCTTGGGGATTTTTAACGGTGACTGCTTTCCCAGAAAATCATGTTGTCGAGTGAAAGAGACTTTGCAGGTTATACTCGACGGGTTATACGCAATCGTGTATCCGTATGTCGAAGATGATTCAGCATTCAAGTAGGACAGTATAGATGTCATTTGTCCCCTTCGATACTTGAGTATCACAATGACTAATGTTTCACATATTGGTTCGTGGAAGACAAAACGTTGCCTATACATTGGAAAACGGCGAACGTCATTATAATGAGAATACAAAAAAATCTTGTAGATATATCTGAAATGTCAAATAAAAGTTTCGAGTTGTACAATCGATGAGATTATTTATCAGAAATTTGTCACTGCAGTTTTTGTGTCACTTCGGATTATCATTGTGAGCTGTGAAAGATTGATATTGTCTATAGACTTAAAATGAACGTCTATCGTCAATACTTGTAATCTATTAAATTAGATTATCAAGTAAAATATTGTAAATATTTTCTAGTACCTACAAGTGATGATTACAATGTATCAATGTATCTATGACATAAAAGGGCATAGTACAGTATATTGCTATATTGTTTATGTCTATTAGCTATACGCCAGAGCGTTCAAATAGAAATAAGTATAGAAAAATTTATTTCTGATAACTCCAAGTTATATACATAATACTCAGGAAATTCTGTTACAGCTTATTTTGTAAACTTAAGTAGAAACACGACTAAACGGCCTTGTACATAAATTGACACAGAAGTCATGTGCACGATAGAGTGTGTCGGCCGAGTTGCATTGAAACAATGCAGGCATCGTTGGCAAACGAAGTGCGTTCGGTGAGATTCTCACGTGACCCAGGACTACCATAGATTGTGTGTATATCCTATCGGTAAATATAATATTGTATTTGTGAAAGCGTGTATTGTCAAAAATGTGAGACTTTATTGTGTTACTGATAAGAGATAATAAATAAACCTCTTTATATGCGCTGGACTTTACGTTCCTATATAGTGAAGTATTTTGTAGTATGCCCGTATTGTCGATAGCACACCGGCTGAGTCGTGAAAGCAGCGAGAGCTTGTTGGAAGTATTAGCTTCAGTCCACACTGCTACCATCGTCGTTTCAACACGCAGACTCTAACCAGACGAAGCGGATCAACATGGCCGAATCTCAGCTCGTAAACACGTATGTATTTATGTCCTACTTGAAGTCGTTGCCCTTAAAAAGTAGGTCTCTCCATATTGCTCCTTTGCCATGAATCGAACAAGACGCAGATCTGAGAATCCCAGCCTTGCCGACATCGCCGAAGTGTCAGATACGCAGTGTTTTGACAATCTCGGGAAAATCTTTTGTGACACGTATATTCGTATAATTCTCAGAATTGTTTCCTTAGTGTTTTATAAAAGTCTCGTAGCTTTTATTGTACACCGTATTTCGTGCTTCGTTATATTGTGCCACGTGCTTCCTTGTCGGTGGTAACGAACATTCTCTTGGCGACAGTTCAGTGAGAAACTCAGGTCAGACCACCATTTGCAAGAGTATATCCTTCGTCTAGTGACAGTTAGAAATATATATAGGCACTGGTACATTGTATAGGACATTATTTGCATAATTGGTAGCAAGACATTTGCAACGAAGGCTCAGTTTCGTGATACAAGCAAAGGTTTGTCCTGCTTTGCTTTTTGAGGTTATACGAATGATGACATGCTAACATGACATGGTTAACTTAAAATTGTTGTATAACGACAGAACAAGAGGGCAAGACGGTCGATGACCATGGTCTGATACCGATCCTAACCCTTGTTTAAAGTTTTCTTTTAACAGAATCGTTATACTGCGTAATCGTGGAATTTTAGGTTACCTACTGTCGTACCCGCTTCTATTTTCTGCGACCAGTACGCCTTGATGCTTACGCTCGATCAATAGGAATTTTTTCTTTCGCTCGCTCTATCTATTTCTTTAATAATACGAAAGCTTTAACGTCAACGAGACTCCTCTAAACACTGTGTTTACTTTTATTACTGTCAAGTTATTCGAATTCATTTGGTAACTTTCCTAACGCGCGGAACACTCACGAGTCATTTCGTTTATGAACGCGTCTCTTTGTCTTAAGCGATGTTGACGTCGGCGGTAATTCTAGAAACAAAAAATACAAAGTGATTGCTGTGTTGTTTGTGAAAGCCGTACTCGGTGACCCTCCAATTGTGCAATAGCAACTTTATTGCAGTACATTGAGCTCAGACCGTTGGTATTGACAATCCTAACAAACACTACGTAAATGGAATTTAAGATTATGATGATTCACGATAAATTCAAAGTTCATTCGAACACATTGAAATTCTTCTTAGGGCCGGTACTGGCAACTTTTCAAATCTGAGAGTATTATTTTTACCAGGTGTTTCGTTGGCACAGGGAACATCCATGCGAGTCGGATTACAATTATTCGCTGTATAATTGCTGGCTATTACGAAAGTCCCTTCTTTCTACTCTGCCTCCTCCACTCCTCCACAATGACAATTCCGGCCTGAACTATTATTATTTTTTCATTATTATTCAAAATTCAAAACCTTAACCTCCATATGTCAATTCTATCGCTAACTGAAATAACACATCTCAGTGGAATATTTGGGATAAACAACCTGTAGTCGATCACTGACAATCAATATCATTATCGTCATAGATCACACTTCAAATATTGATACAGGTTATCATCCACGTGTCTTTCCTACACAGCGTTGAATTCATTTCTGGCATTTAAATCAAACAATGCTACTCACGCGCAGAGATCGTGTTTTAAGAGGACAGGGAGGAAGTCGAAAAAAAAACTAAAGTATGCCGCGTGACTTTTCTATATTTATATCTACGTATTAGCAACGGAGTATAAAAAAATTTGCAGAGTATTTTCTTATAACGGAAATTGCAATGCCGATCTATCGTAAGAAATAGCTAAACTCAGGTATCATTACAACAAATATCATCAGTGAGGATTTAGTATTTATTGGACGATCCGATGATAATGCTGACAGCAGATAGAGCATCTATCTCCATTGTAATATAAGATAAGAAGCTTAAGTGGAATCAAAGTTCGAGCAGGATTTTCTGTAAAGGAGCAAAGTCTGGAGGATAAAGGGATGGAGAAATCTTCAAGAAATTTGTGCTATTGGCCAATGCAATTTTTCTTTGGTACGTTACGTTGTTGAGGTGGAAAGATTCTATGAAAAATTGAAGAATCCCGCAGGCAGCTAACCTGAATTCCAAAGTTATTGTTAGAAACACCAACTGAACCGAAGGTTCTCTCTTTTTTTCAAAGAAAGACTCTGTAAAGAGGAAAAGCCCATAAACAGGTATTTCAGGACTTGCTAAAAATCCGAGTTTAGAAACCCCGAAGATAGCCACTTCGAAGAAAATAAATAGAATATTTATTCTTACCATCGAGGAATTTGAAAAACCCAACCCCTTGAAATTTCAAGAACTTCACGACGTAGTTAAAGAATTTTCAGTTGGTATTTTAAGATGATTTCCTTAGTATCATAAAATAATTATAGTATTCTTATTTCGGTGAATACCCTGTATATAGCTTAGAACAAAAATATTTGTCACGTAAGGTATTATTTTTGAAATAAGCAAATGGACAGAAATCCATCGGTTACAAAATTTTCGTATTACACATTTTTTAAGCAATTTTATAAATTTTCCACGCACGACCATTCACCACCTGCCTCGACCATATATAAAATTTAAAACCGTATCTTGGAAGTGTCCTCATAATCCAACCACCTTAAATTATACTTTTCTACGTATTTTTTTCGAATAAGAATTTGTTTCGTCCTTGACGAGTTTACGTTTCGAGATTACGTCACGATGTATTCGAATACCATATACTCTGTAAATGCGTAGAATTGCAAACGCGAAAGTTAAAGTCTATAAATAAATATAGTTACGGGCATCGATGTGATTTTACTAATAAAAAAAAAAAAAAAAATAATTCCCATTACGGTAGTTAGAATCAATTCCTATTTACAGTAGTTTATGTTCCTTTGTTTTTGAAAAATTCCGATCCGCCATTTTGCCGGAACCAGACGGCATTTCTCATGTCTGCCGAATGACGTTATCGTAAATAAACGGTGAAAATCCGTGACACACAGGTGAGACTTTATACCACTTAACAATGGCGTAGACGAATCACCTATTTTAAGAATACCAGAAGGAGAATTGTGTCAGTCCCAAGCGTCAGAAGACTAATGACACGACTTAAATATAACCGAATACGTTCGTGGACACGAGCATTCCTATTTCATTTCATGTACATATGTTCCAATCTATTTACGTACCTCTCAAATACAATTTCATTTCTCCGAAACGTTCTTATTTCTCATACCTGCACTCGTATACATCCGTCCGTCTTATCCATAGCCTCTCGTCTAACGAGCCAGTTCAGCTATACCGTATTAGCAAGGCGAAAACCTTTTACCTGACAAGCTTATTCGAAACTGTTTTACCGACGTGGATTCATAGAATAGTTAAAGCGTAAGAAATAATAGTCAAGGATCAGAAGTCATATTCAAAAGGCACCGGTAACCTCAACTAATATAGAAACAACGTACTTATGTCAGTTCAATCTAGTCTTAAAAATAAATATGAAGATTCGTACGTATCAACACTGAAATTTCACAAGATAGTCAACTTAATGAAGCATCATTTGGCAAGATTATATAATCATAAGAAGCGTAACATACTTGTCTAATAATCGTTAGTAAATACCTGATGACATATTTCAACCGAGTAGTCATGTTTGATCTAAATGATCCCGTTTATGTCAAGGTGAATATAATATCAAAACCCAACTGTCGTGTTAAAAATTTCTTGCCTAAATTTCAAGTTCCATCGTCTGTTAAAGATATTTTATAATGGCTTCGCGCATAACTGTTCTATTTAAAAGAAACGTAATCGGCTGTGCGCTTACGACACTATTGTCAAAGCCAAGTAAGTGTAGTACAACTCATCTGCCGTTAAACTTATGCTCGGTCCGAACAAGAGATCTCCACGTCACAAAGAACGTAGGCAGACCAATACAGATGTATGTATGGGTATACGTATGTAAAACATATGGTGAGACTAAGTTAAATTCACAATACTTCGTTTCAGAAATCCCATGGAGCCCTGTTACGTAAGAGGCGAGCACACTCTGAGGGTCCCCATGACACTTTTCCAAGGGAATCGTGAACGTCTGCTAGACCGTCTTAGGAAAAATTCCGATGTACCTACGAAGGGTGCTTTCGTAATACTCCAAGGTGGCGTTGATGTTCCGTTCAACGATACCGACATAGACTGGCCCTTTAGACAGGTGAGTAAACGACGATGTTTACACCAGCTGCTCTTTTATTTTATGACACTGGATAGATCTAATAAAATTACAGGCAACACGTGGGCCGATAGTGCTTTTTATTAGTTCCACGTGGTATACATATATTTTGCTTTGAATGTCGTCGTAATTATTTTCGAAACGATATTTTCTGGGAAAAAATCATCAGGGACGCTCCTGGTGCCGTCGGTACGTCCTACGGTATAGAATTTCAGTGGTACGGCCCTGGGCCTTGTGCCAGACACACTAGTCATGGTGTCTTGGCAGATTGTCTTTAAAACCTGCTTTTCTAGAACGAATGTACCGTTTTGTGGATGAACAAACTATGGTGAAAAAAGAAACAAGTGATTTTATCGCAAAGCAATGTAAACAATGGTTCTTACGAGTGATAAGTCGATGAAGATTTTCGAATTATTTTTGAGCCACGATCGAAGTGTACCTTCGGGAGTTTGCAATGGCGCGATTAAAGTTCAAGGTTAACAGGATGGAAAGCTCTCGACTGAGGTATTTTGTGTTTATTTTGCTTGGAGCGAGGAAAAAAAACTATAAACTACGAATTTACATGCCGTAACGATTTTTATTAAGCGTTCTGAGTATCGACGTTCTGCTACACCCGGTATGTAAGTCCCCGCGCTCCTCGTCTTACTAGCCTGGCCCGAATATAGCTGATTTAAGATAATACCTGCTACCCGTTCCATGCCGAGAGCACGTTGACCTGATGGCCGATCATTCCACGGACGAGAAGGGACTCGACTTTAGCTCGTACCTAAATATAATTCGGAACACGTTGCGGTTTACTTGCTGATATCATGATTCCTCGTTTAGTATTATACTATACTATGTAATTACGTCAATCGTAAAGTATAGATTGAATAAATGTCTCGATCAAGGATTGCCACATTGAATAATCGGACTATAGTACGTTGATTGACTGTGGATACACATAATTCTTATGAGAGATCGCAAAAGCCACTTGGCAACAGGAATGAATTCTCATTTCGATATCCAACATCTTTTGATCCGATACAATTTAACGCACGAGTCTCCCTATAACGTACATTCTCTATTTCTCGTAGACGCTAATAGAAATTCCGTTTCACGAGACCCAGTGGAATTTACAATGCCTCCTTCTTGGCCTCGAGAATCTCTTTTGTCCTGCGTACGTAGATCGACCACGTCTCTTCGCAGATCGTCAAGGCGAATTCAATGTTTAAGTAAATACAGAGATTCTTGTTTCTTCTCTAGGAATCCTATTTCCAATGGTGCTTTGGAGTGGAAGAACCAGGATGCTATGGATGCTTGGATATCACGAGTGGAACTTCAATTCTCTTCTTTCCACGATTACCAGCCGAGTATGCCGTATGGCAAGGCAAGTTGCACTCCTTGGAGGACTTTAAGAAAAGATATGCCGTTGACGAGACCTACTACACCGACCAGATAGCACAAGTCCTCAGCGACAAGCAAGCGGCACTGCTCCTCACTCTGGTAAGTTTACAATGTACGCTCTGCTGATTCCCATAGGAAACTCAAGCTGGATTCTAAGATCGTTACAAAGATGATCTTCATGGTTCGTGCGAATACTCCAAATGGGATTTTACACAATACTATCTGTGTAATATCAGTTGAAGATATCGCTACGATTCATAATGGATAATTGGATGATATTTTAAAAGATAATACCGTGGTATATCTCTACCTAAACAGTCTTCTTATAAGGAAAGTGCGATTACTGCGTAATACCATCTCACCCACCATTTACGGGTTCAGGATATTAACCCTCTTGCTGGGAACCGGTTCGTGTTAGTCGCGAATCAAGTGACAATTTCGCATATGTAAGCTTAAGCGTTTTTTTACTTGCGTATGTAGCCTGCGTCGTGCGAATAGCTTTGTATTTGAATGTGATTTAAAATAATGTTAAATACTTAAATTTTCAATGTTATGTGAGGGTCTTGATATTTTTTTTTCTTTTTTTGCTAATAACACGGAGTTCAACTATCCAAGGATAATATTTGCTTCGGGAAAGAAAGTTGCTATTGAAACGAAATGCCATGAGGCACAACGTGCCGTTCGAAGTTTCATGAAATGCTGAGTAGAAACTTGACTCGATCATACACGTTGTGTAATGTAAACGAGTAACTGTCTCGTACCACAATCTGACATCGTAAGTTCATAGTTCGACATACTTTCCTTTATATATGTCTAGGAAAATGTTACAAACGTGACTTTAAATGTCTGTCTGGGGGCAGCTGAAGTCTTTGTTCCATAATTTTGAGATATAGCTAAAGAAATAATACTTTGCTGTCGTCTGATAATGTTTTCTTATTTTAATAGAATTTATAAATGGAGCCTGGTACCATTTCGTTTAGATCTAGGACGAAGATCCAAGGCCATTAACGTTTGTCGCGCTTGCCGCTTGAATTGTCATTGCGTATTAACACTGGCATTTAACTTTACTCGTGTTGCTCAAAAACGAGATACTTACTGCTAACAAGTAAGATTGGGCAGATTCATTGGTTAGTATTTATAGTCGCTACATATGCTGTATACATATAATTTGAGTCGATTATGTTTCTGTTAGTTGAATCAAAATTTGTACGGCAAACTTTTCAAAATGGTAAAACAAGTCTTGGGCCTTTATAGGGACTCAAGGATTTGCACGTTATATCGTTCAATCAAATTTTTCAAAATATTTATTATGTTCCAATGTCACTAACATGTTGGGTAATGTTATATTAGTCTATTCGTTCAAAGTTTCTCGCGTACGATTGATAATTCAATGAAGCTAATAATGAACTCGCTAAAGTGACGTTTAGCGCTTAGTTTCTACCGGTAGTTACAACATTGTATTACTAAGCAGTTCGATTAGGAGAAAGTGTTCAGTACCAGAAAGTCATACACTTTTTTTTTCTATCGTAATGCCAATTTACCGAGTATCCTTGCGTATCGAGCTAAACAAGTTTTTGCGCTTTTCCACGTAGACTGTGAATTCGAAAAATTAAACTATTTCTTAGACGAGCAAAGTTTCTGTCGAAATCCCATGACGTCAAATTCTCTTTAACTGATCTCCAAATGACAGACGCATGAGCAATAGTAATACCAGTCGACCTTTTTCTCCTTACGCAGGGGTAGTAGGTTTTCAGAGCAAGATTGTAGTGCCTCTTGATTAAACCGCTCTTATTTAATTGATTCGTCTGGCTGATATTTATGCCAAGGACGAACAAATCACTCACTATTATTATCTGCTAGAATTTAATATTGAGTATAACGAATAATTACGGACACCATTCACCGTGATATTAACTCCTACTCTTTGCTAGTTTCTGCCTTTTGAGCTTTGTTCCTCTTGCAATAGACATTTTGGCGTCTATATGTATAGCTTGATATCTAATGCGTGGGATTCGGCACGTGTAGATACGTCATCGTCTTTCTCTGGCAAAAAGAGAAGCATCTTCTTTAAATAATATATAACGTCTGACATTTTACGGTCCATTCAGAAACCGGATGGAAAGTGCGAGTTGGGCATTTTTATTGACTGCTGTGCGTGTGTGTATATATATATATTGTAGGTTACATCTTTTTGCGACACCGATGGTAATGCAGTAACGTTGTCGATAGTTCAGCGCAATGAAAACGCATCGTAAAGTGTTTACTCGAGTGACACGTGAACGAATACACGTGAGGTTGTGCGAGGTTCGCAATTTTTCTGCAGAGATGTTGTTTGTCCACTGACAGAAACTGTCGCGTTAATGAATTCCTAGGTTTCACGATGCGCGTGAAACAAAAAATTTGGGTATTATTCTTTGGTTGCTGTGAAAATATAAATTTTTTCATTTGTTTCCTTTCATTCACTCTAACGTACAACAAAACGATGTTACAGTCTGCGGAAATTGTAAACGCAGGAAATACCACGTTCGCGGGTAGCTACGTATACATATATAATATCTGTAAGTGGAACACGGCACTCGCAATGTCGTCGTGGTTGCGTCAGTTTTTAACCGAGATAAATATTAGGTGACGGATGAAGAAAAAAGAAAGAAAAGAAATCGACGCCTCGTAGACTTGAACGTTCCATTTTTGCCTACTGGTAGAAAGAGCTTTCTATTTACTTCGAACTAGAATTACGTAATAAGACTTTTACTTTGTTCTGAGACTTGTTTCTACGCATGGCTGTCTTATACGTATCGTTTGCAGTGGTATAAGCCTTGTTCATCGGTTTTTTTGGTATTTGTTTTCATTTACTATTTCCTTTGTTTTCAGTACGGCAGAAACACAGACAGCGGAAATACCGCGCGCGAAGCTGTTTTCGATGGTATTGGGCAGTACGTATAATGAATATATAGAGAATAATACAAATTAATTTTTTGTTATCGTTTTATTAAATGGATCTTACGTATTTTGTTTCATTCTTGTAGGTTTCAAGTTGACAATAATCTTCTCTTTCCAGAGATAGCGGAATGGTGAGTATAATATTTATATTCGTGGATATCTGATAATCGTAAGTAAGATCGTTAACGGATATTTTTTTTGTTTTCTATAAATTACGAGATAATAGCTTTTTATTGATCTCGTCAAAGCTGATATTATCACACCGAGACTAAAGAGTTATTTAGCGTATTGGTAACTTTGCGCAAACTATAATTGAAATCGTGATTATGATATTATGTGTTTTGCTGTCTCATCGGTGCTGATACATTTATCCTTTTATTGCTTCAATCTAACAGTTTTCATTTTCACCGTTACTTCCCAGAATCACATAACATTTTGAGTTCTATTTATATTTGTTCGAATTCCTTAAATGGTTGCTATCAGGTTTGTATAGGCGTGTATGATATCTTTGTGCCGTACTCGAATCATAAGGTTATATAACGTTACATTGAACTCTCACATAGTCATTTATAAACATTGCGTTGAATATACTCCAACGTATAAGCGAGTTGTTCGGAGTCTAATATATTTCGTAGTGTCTGCATATTATATACAATTCTTTTATAATGTTACACAATAGTGATTTGAGAAATCGTTTTACTTGGACAGATAAATTGTGAAAGTTGTCCTTTTGTATGTAATGAATGTGGCATGTCGTATGGTAATGTTTGTATTTGTTCGCTGCTTTATCGACTGAGCACACTCTTGTTTGATACACGTGCTGCCACATAGTTGTGAAAATAGGATACGTTTGTCCTAATGCCAGCATGTTTAGTATCAAGTAGTATCAGCTGTTTATCGTAGAAGATATGCCGAAAGGTTTTTGTCATTGGTATTGTGTAGGATTTTAAAGAGGAAAGTTGCGTATAAAAAAACTAAAAAATTAGAAGTAAATACTTAGAAAAATGTATCTGTTCTGGTAGCAGTACGTCGTTGAATTGTAAAATCAACGTGGGATGCATTTAAGATTGTATAATGCAACAAGAGGTTATACCTTTGTGATTTTGATGTTGCACTGCAACTGATTGATATTGATTGTGAGAAAGAGTGATGATTTTATGACATGATAGCAAATCTTGTATTTGCGATATAAGTGTCTACCCAGAGGTAGATGAGTGTAAGAGGAAATATGTGGAGTCGAATGATACTAAGATCTCCAGTGCAAACGAGACTTCCCCTTTTTAAAACTAGTAAGAGATGGTTGGAATCAGGAGCTGGAGGTGGCGGACCTAGGAGAGTGCAACCATTGACACGTACTAGCATACTTGTCGAAGAAGGTATAGATATTCAAGAAGTACCTTTGATTGTACAAAAGGTTAGTGATATCGTTGCTCTATGTGACGAAAAACATAGACAGAAACCAATTATTGAAACTTCTCATGATCAATATTCTTTGAGAATTAAAGAAACTTCTAGTACACAAAGTACAGATAATAAATTAAATGAGGAAAATAAATTGGATGCAGGATGTACTTTGGAAGAGAGAATTGACATAGAAACCAATGAAGGAATTGCTGTATTGTTTGGCGCTGACCTTGATTTTATGAAGAATGCTAATATAAAGCAAATGCTGGAAGGATTGGATTTCAGCTCTCCACCAAGTGGAGTATATTCATTTATTGAAACGATGATCAATGAGCAAATTAATTCTAAAGTTGCTGTAGAAGTTCTTAGAAGAATTATGCAGTTAGAAAAGAATGAAGGATTCAAAAACATAAATACAAAGGATAAGGAGAGTGAGAAGATGCTATTGGATGCTGCGAGTAGAGATACAGTTCTAACTCAATTGATTGAAATGATTGCCAAAAGTCAAGACACTGATACATTACTGAAAGGTCTCAGTTCACTCATAGAAGATGTTGTGAGTCCACCAGTAAATGCATACAGAGATCGTCTGTGTGATGAAATTACAATTCGCATTGTCAACGAGGAATTTAGTTTGGACCAATTGATAGATGTAATAACAATTCTATTGAAATTCAACGCTACCAAATATAAACAATCTATCGATATGTTGTGGGTGGGAATAAAATCCAAGGAACATGATATCACGTTGGATAAATTAATATCTCTAGTTACGCTAATACCATACTTCAAGCATAGTAGGCACATGATACAAACAATATTGGAAAAGAAAGTTCTTTCTCTGTGGATGCAAATGACTGGTACGCAGATGGCAGATTTATTGAATAATATGCATAACAATTTATTCTCACTAAAAATGCTTTCTTGCGCCAGCAAATGGGCAAATGTGTGTATGGAGTCAGCTTCGGAAAAGGATCTGTTGGAATTTATTCGAGCTTTAAATGTAGCAGAACATGTTGATCCAGTGGTGGTGAGGGCGTTAGAGAAATACGTCATAAAGAAAGGAGTGAAAATAGAGGAGCCAGCACTAGTAGCAGCAATAATGGATTATTGCCGCGATATGAAAATCAGAAATGCCCACATCCTTTGGGGGTCCGGCGAATACTTTATTAAACACGCTATGGATGTGCCGTCGTCTTTAATAGCATCTCTTTTCACGCCGTTTGGTATTTTAGACTTTCAACCGCCAAACAGTCCGAAGTTTTGGCAAGTCTTGGAGAGAACGTTCGCCGCTAAATTTCATGAAATGGATCCGTGCGACGTGCTCGATATACTCATCTCTTGTACCTGCTTGGAGAAGTTCCCTTTGAACTTTGTTAACAGAGTATTCGGTACGTCTTTCCTCAAGAAGATACAGTCGTACGATGATCCTGCTTATGTGCGGTTCTTACGTAACAAGTTACAATTGTTCGACATGTCGATGACACTGCAGTGCCCACAGTATCGAGGACCTTTGTTACCACCAGACAGATCGGCAAAGTCTCTTTGGGTCGATGTTAAAGTAAAACGTGTCATTAACCAAATATATCAACAGCTGGCGCATTTGGTAGGTGGTGAAAATAGACTGAGTAAAAGCGTGATTCTGAGTCAATTGCCACTAATCGAATTGTACGTAATAGAGGCTCTGATACATTCGTCCCCAATGAAATCCTCAATATTCAAACTAAATTTAAAACAACATAAGAATATGAATACAGCCGTTATTGTACATTTGCCAGAACACTATTGCTACGGGACTAAACAATTAATAGGTTACCAAGTCATGAGGATTAGACATTTTAGAAAATTAGGCCTACGTGTCATGACATTAGACTTTCAGACTTTGTTAAAGCTTAGAGTTCATCCAAGCGAGTTGATGGATTATTTATCAGAGAGATTGGCAGCTGCTCAAGACGCTTTCTGATATTGAATTACCAGTCTCGTGAATTGTTTAAAAGTATTTGCTTGCCAAAAGCAAAATTATTTATGTGATTTCCAATGCTGGAACGATCGTTGGAAGCAATACAAAAAAAAAAACCGAAAAACCTTGTACCATTCTTCGAATAAAAATGTATGCAAGTAAACAATTTGTTTTTAATAATGAACACACAGTATTAGAAACGTGACCTCTAGGTAACCAAGATTTTATTACTCTTTGTTCCTACATAACTTTTGCACTTGTATAATTGCAAGGACTCGCGATGCTTCGATGCTTAAAGTCGGTTATTCGGTTGATCGAAATAAAAAAGTAGCTGCGTTAAGATTTCTCAGAAATGTAATATCATCGTCAATGTTTAATCGTCATATTGTTTGAATGTCACAGCCGTGTAATAAAGTCTTCGCAAGAGATAGAGGTGCTGCGCTACGTCGTCAAGATAAGTTCAGAGGCACACAAAGCGGTCATGAGAGCTGTAAAGCCGGGTTTAATGGAGTACCAAGGAGAATCAGCATTCATGCACTATGCATATTCCGTTGGCGGATGTAGAAATGTTTCTTATACCTGCATCTGCGGTTCCGGACACAATGCCTCCATTTTGCATTATGGTCACGCTGGAGTACCTAACAACAGACTTATACAAGATGGTGATATTTGGTAAGTTTAGGGTCCGCGTAAAGTATTTATCAACTAAATGAAGAACCTGTAGTCAGTAGTAGATGGTAGCAATGGTTCATTCCATCTTAAAATTCGTATATAATAAAAATGACACTTTTTTTCGTTGGTTATCATTCTTATTCGCATTATATATTCATCACACTCTCCTGTATTCTTTGAATCACTTTCTGTTAAATTTATGGACTTTGATTTTCATGATAATTACAAGCCTTTCGCGCGTCTTAGGATTTGCGTAAAACTCGCGTCAATATGTTTGGATTTTCTTGATGACTTAATTATGTGCTATTTGTTATCGCGGTATAGCCTCTTCGATATGGGTGCCAATTATTGTGGTTACGCGGCGGACATCACCTGCAGCTTTCCGGCTAATGGGAAATTCACCGAAGATCAGAAGATGATCTACAATGCTGTTTTGGATGCCTGCAATGCTGTTTTACAGTCGGTTAAACCAGGGGTATCCTGGGTCGACATGCACCTCCTCTCTAACAAGGTTCTCTTAGCTTCACTGAAGAAGGGTGGACTACTAATTGGCGACGTGGATGACATGATTAAAGCTGGATTGGGCGAAGTCTTCCAACCCCATGGACTCGGGCATTTGATGGGCTTGGATGTTCACGATGTGGGTGGATACCTGCCAGGATGTCCAGAACGTCCAGTGGCTCCTGGTGTCAGGAAATTGAGAACTGCTCGTACCTTATCAGCAGGGATGGTCCTCACGGTAGAGCCAGGATGTTACTTTATTGATTGCGTAAGTTATTCCCAAGAAATATTCATGATATTAAATACTGTTTACAAGAAGTACCATTTCATTGAATTAATTATAGCTGCTGGATGCGGCGTTAGCCAATCCGGAACAATCAAAATTCATCATTCCTGAACGTTTGAGAAATTTCCGTGGTTGGGGTGGAGTTAGGATCGAAGATGATATTTTGATCACGGAATCTGGTGTGGAAAACATGACTTGCGTTCCTCGCACGTAAGACCTTCAGTTTTTTTTTTTACGATTTATGGTTGCTCGTACCGTAGTAATTTTGTACTAGTAATGTACATAGTTGCGTAAGTCATATGACGCTACAGGAAATCGCTAACACTAATCTTTGAAACCGTGTAACGTCATTGGCAATTCTAAGTTTGAAAAAAACACTCTTTCAGTTGACCGATACACGTTTATCATGATTTTATCGCATTTTCTTGCAGCGTTGAAGAGATAGAAGCTTGGATGGCCGTTGGAAGGGATCAAATAAAATTACCACAGGAAAGAAGATGTACCGTTGAATGAATAAACAAATGTACCCTAAGATAATGGCAAGAAATTAAGTGTGCCGAGACATTTCTATATTTTTCGTCAACACGTATTAATAACTGCTCGTGTCACTGAAAAACAAACGGGCGCCCAGTGTGGCTCCATTTAGAAATATCTATAAAATTAGAGAAGCTCTAAGCTGTCGAAAATCATGTTAATTAAAAAAAAATACCTCGAAAATAAAACGCGGCTTAATTATTGCCATACCCTAAAATAAATATACAAATAACGAGTTCAATAATCTAGTTAATACGCTGTATTATCATAAATATAAACGTATATTTTGTTTTTCTACCATATAATTAGATTCGAATAAATCTTGAGTAAAAAAATGCGCTGTAAGTACCAAGTCTCTCCGGCAATTTACACAAGGTTGTTTTTCCATAAATCTAAGAAAAAATAAAGTAAAATCAATATTGCAAGCGTTATAGACGTCGATACAGGACTAGCGTCACTCTGTCGCACTAGAGAAGCAACAGGTAAGTCTAGGTTCAATGCCATGACGGAAAACACCGTAAAGTCATGTAAGCCGTCAGGCAGGACAGAAGTTAGTGCGAAGCGATCGTAGTGCCGGCGTATCTCGTATCTAAGCAGCGAGAACTAAGCGCGTTATTGTCGTGCGCGAGTCTCGCGGTTACAGTTGCGCGTCTGGCGTGTTAGCGAGCGGTACTCCTACCTTGGATGAAAGCTCAGCAAAGCGCGACTCTCTGTCTCGTCGATAAAAGGTATCCAGTGTCCTGAGTGTATCTCGGAATAGGAAACCGAAAGATTAAAGGATTGCTGTAAAGGGATGCCCGGAGTAATTGTACAATTACGTAAGAACGTATAATACGGGGGTTGAATGTTAGTGGAGCGTGGTGTTCATATGGTGACCGTGTTAAGGGTGACTGCGGATAGGTCGTGCATCAGTAAGTTATGTACCTGAAATGTACGTTGAAGAGGTTGAATGTGTAAAAGATCGTAAGAGAAGAATTTTAAATAGTAAATAAGTGAGTGCGAATTTTATTGTGAAAAGTTTAACTCCGCGCGAGAGTGTCAGAGTTAAAGGAATAGAAAGAGACATGAATAAACTACGTGGTGAAAGTGGCCAAAGTTAATTGGCCAGTACGTATATTTAGGTAGGTTGCGCACGATTTGCCGGTCAGTACGGGTTAAAAGTCGTAGTCGAATGTCGTACTGTGGGGCTACGCCAATTAGAATGACCACGAACTCGTTTATATATAGAATCGATAGTAGGTAACGTTCTGGTGCCTCCGCCTTCTTGAGACTCTCAGACCCTCTTGTTACCCCTCAGCAATCCCAAAAATTTAACGCACATTTATAAATATCGTCGTAGCCGCATCTTTAAGCGCGGACTGGCATCGTCGTTTGACGTAAATCCAACGATACACGGTGAAAACAACTCACTGCCTCATTTAAATATTACAATTAGGATAGCGTCGTCGATCGGTGCTCCAGCTGCGTGTCGATGTAATTATACATGACTATTGTATTGTACGCGGGAATGCACGCCGACGGACTGCGCATGCGCATTAACTCACGTTATTGCTATTTGCCGTGCACGCAATAACGCAAGATCGTATTAGACTCTTGTAGCGATAACTGAGAACATCTTTTGTTTTACATTAGGGATTTCATTTGCCCTGAGCTTTCTCACCTGTCACTTCTTGGCTATCCCTACCATCGAAGGAGCTGTGAGAAACGCGCTTCTGAAATTGCTGGGTCTAAATTGGAAAAAAAAGTTTAATAACTGAAAGACAATAAGGAGAGAAGAAACATTGGATATTGATGAAAAAAACTTGAGGAGGAATTGCCTTAATAATAATAAATCCAATAAGACTGTGTTTGTTTGGTTCTTAATCTAAGCATGAGGGTACGTCGGTCGTATGAAGAATATCCTCCTGGTTATCAAGGACGAGAATTCTTCTCAGGATTGTTATTGTGGGTGCCCGTTCCGGTTGGTGTGCCGACGCCTCAATTATTCTCATCCTGGTCGTCGTGGATGTCGCCAAGGAAAATTTTGATACCAAGGGACGCGGCTTAATTCTAAAGATCTGACTGTTGAGTATTCGATACTACATTTCAATTGGTTCTTTGCTGTGCACTGCTGATATATGAGTATATATAAACATCTATATGTGGTGTTTGGTATATTTGCGCGTGCGTGTGTATATATATACATACATATACAATATATATATAACCGTGGCTCTCGCGTGTAATAATCCCGACCAACGAATACGTTCGCGACTCGCATCGATCGGACGGACGCCAAGCGCCGCGACGCCCTCTCCTCGCTCCACCTGGTTGTCAGACTATTACGCGTCACGTCAGAAACACACCTCGAAATATTCTCGAATTCGAGATCGGAATTTCTTTGTCATCAGCGCAACGACCGAGGTGTCTTTATCCGTCCTTAAGGTACGACACTCACCCTTGACTTTGCGACGTCATCGTCATTGGTTTAGTTACTAGTGGGGAGGAACGGAACAAAGAAATTGAGAAACGTGCCGGGAAATTGTAGTGAAGTTACAAACGTCTCTGTACCCTCGACGTCATCAGGCCATACGCGTTGAATATGCGGCGGTACGTGTAAATTGTGCCGTGCCCATCGTCATGTAAATTCGTCTAATCGCCAGTCGAGGCGGCGACGTCGAAAATGTGTCGCGACACGACGCAGAGGGTTCGCAAAAAATGATATGGTGAAATACAAGGTGCTGTTTGTGAGATCATCGGTAGTTGAAAGGAGGATAACAGAAGATCCAGTGATAGTGTCTTTCGCGGTAGACAAATTCTTTGTAAACGACGCCGTCGGCTGGAGGAATCGTCTGTATTGAATTTCTTGTAATTATCTTGAATTTTAAACATCATCAGCATTAGAACATTCCTGGTAGCCTCCATGTGCTAGAAAGAATCATTGAAAGGACTGAACTCGCATACGGGGAGAAGGATAAAGGGAATTACCTAAAAAAGAGGGTTGAAAATCCATGAAAATGTTTTGCTTCCAAAGTCCTTTTACGCGCGCATCTAGAGGAGTAGTACCAACCCCCCCTCTCTCAACTCAGGCTACCACGACTTCATCAGATCTGAGGAGAAGAGGCTCCGAAGCGACCAGTGAAGGATCCGGATCTTCCTCCATCAGATTTATCGATCAGGAACTCTCCATGTCTGGGGGTAGTAGCACTGACACTCTACCTGGTATCCGTGCAGATTATCTGGAGACAGATCCGTTATCACCTGGTCCAGATTTAATTTTACCAGAAACGCCCTCTGCGAACGATACGTGCATTCTTGTGGACGGTGTCTCTGATGTTACTAATGATGGTATCACCCTATCGATTATTGATAACAAACTAGACGGTGCCTACGTTGCTTCTCGCACGCAGATGTCACCGTCACAAAAACCACCAGCCTCCAGGTGGCGACGAAAGCTTCTCCTCAGATTAAAATCGACAGACTCATCCGCATCTAGCACCGGAGAAACGTCGACCCCGTCACCTTCGCCGGCTAGCGATTCGACGCCCTCTTCTGCCAGGAATCAGAACGGTCCACATCGACACGGTGCTGCCTCTTTCGCGCCGTTTGTTTCGCCGCTCGCGCTGCAGCAGGGGGAACCAACCGATAGTGGCGACGTGCTGGAAGCTCAGTCGCGCGAGGTCTTCGCCTCGGTCAACGACATCCCTTCGTTCGAGAACGGCTTTAGCGATCTTGACGAAGATCCTAATCAGGAAACTGAGACCGAGGAAGGTTCCTTACCGTCGAGTCCAGCCGCCGCTGTTGGCCTTGTACCAAGTGTTCCCTATTACGGATTCCTTTCCGCTAACGGATCCATGCGTCAGGAGACTACTAGTACGAGCTCGCCGCAGCTATCCTCCGGCACCAGTCCTAGATCGAGTGCTGAGTCTCCGCCGGAGCCTGAGGCGGGTTCCTTCGCCGAAGATACACCAGCTAATATAAATCTACAACCTCAGCCATTGGAAACGACATGTCTACCTGCTGCGAGATCATGTCCCAACTTAGAACGTCAAAGCGCCGGGTGTTCATCCGCTAGTGGATCCTCTAGTCCAAGTCCAAGTCCAGGACCAGCTGGACCTAGATTCAAACCTCTCGAAGAAGGTGACATTCAGGTCTGCTATCTCAATCACACCAGGACTCTTGTCAGCAAGATCCTGTCCAGCAAGTTTCTCAGACGCTGGGAGACACATCATTTGTATCTCAACGATGCCTGCCTATCATCCAAGACGGTTGGTACCTCTCATACTGCTAATTTCATATTCAACTTTAATTTGTTTATACTTTTGTTATATTCAATTTCGGGTATTTCTATTTGACAATCCTGAACGTCTTTAGTATTCAATTATATTTTTCGTTAATCACTTCTGTGAACAGATCCAGTTGTGGACTTTGATATTATCCGTGATAGGATTTCAGGTTCATTGGCATGCCTTATGGGAATCTTCCACAGTCAGAGAAATCATTTATAGATAAAATATTTTTGATCTACACTATTTATTAATAATGCTCTATATTCAATCAACCGAATTCATTCGAGCGTATATCCCATCCGTCAGTAAAATGTGTTTTGAAGGGCCATATCCTTATGAAACTCAATGCAACGGAGACCCCTGGATTTCACAGTTAAGTTGTGGATTGACTATACGATCTACTACGTATAACTGTACAATCTATATTCCATGTATTCCCAGAATCGTATTTCGCTCTATTGTCAGAGGCTTATATAATATAAGCATAGCCAAGGGTAAGTATATAATTCTGGTACATGCGAGAGGGTATTCTCCATATGGAAATTAAAATTAGAAATTACACGTGTCACCGCGGCCTGATGTTCCATTAAAATTAAAATCCACAAATAGATCCTAGTAACCAGAAAACAGAAATTTTAATCTACCAATGAATTATAATTTTTTCTATCAAAAAATTATCAAGCAAATTTTATAAAAAAAATTAATTGCCATAATTCAAAATTTGATTTACTTGATGACATTCACCTTATTTCGAATTTTGACATCGTGAATGCAGATTGACTGGTTTCATCTATAATATTTTGACGTTGCATCACGCGAAATTTCACCTGACCACAGCATGGCGCAATACATTATGGAATCGTTGATTATAATACTATTTATCGCACCTTACACATGCATATATGCATATCGTATATTATTGCATCGTTCCAATTTACATTTGTCTCTTTTGCTTTTCACCCATTTATGCGTGTCACTCGGACAATGTCTGCCAGGCTGGTGAATCATTACCGCACCCCTGTAATATACCACAAGGTAATTGGATGGTATTATTTTTGTCAGACCGCAAAATAAAACGTGAATATTTTTACTTCAGCTTATCGTTAAACGCCTCGCATGTGCTTCCATAAGAAAAGGTCAATTGCTCGTCTTAAAAAAATTTTACGTTATAAAGTATCACATCAAACGTCTTGTCGCTTGTTACCGTCCCACGCGAACAAAAGAGAAGTGGAGAGGAGGTGAAGGAACACGCAAGATTGATTTTCTACGCAGCGTAAATCCAAAAAAAAAATAGGAATTTCTACATCCACTAATGGATACTCCGTAAGTGGAATAAATATCTGCGTACCTCATTGCATCGACGACACACAGCATCAAATTTCAAACGATACGTTATTGCAAGGAAAATCCCACATATTTTTTTTTACGTCACGCATGTACATTCAAAGTAGGATAGCAGTAATATATGTAATATATATGTACACACATACACACACACTTTGATCTATTCAAAATTCAAGAAAAACTTTCGCGCGGGATTTAATATTTGCGATACATCAAAACCAGTATGTCGATTGAATTAAAAAAAAAGGCATTTTATCACGTTTATGTCAGATTAACATAATTCCGATTGATCATACAATTACTACGTCCTTGATTGTGCGCACGATGACTGCAATCGTCTCGTTCTTAAGCGATTTTCAAATTCGATATATCGAATGTCAATCGAGATTCGTTCCACTCGTTCTAGGCACTGCACTGAAGTGCGCCGGGAACGAGTGTCGATCGTCATGGCGTCGGAAAATATATTGATCAACGTCTCTGAATTTGGAACTGAAGTTATTGATTGCTAGAAATTGAGCATGAAATTCAGAGAATATGATAAGGGAGCGATTTTGAGTGATACGTGTATAAATTATTAAATCACGCATCCGCATGACGTCAATATAATTTCGTTGGTGCAAATGACGTCGAACGTACCAGGGATACTTGCAGTGTATCACGTCATGTGCGCGCTGCTCGGATAACGATCGCTCTGAGGTAAATTCGAAATGTTGATCAATATTTAAGGAAAGAATGTGCCTGGCTAATAGTACTTTAAAGTTGTATATGAGTCAGCAGCGAGTAACGATGCCGTAATATAGACGCAAATGCTGGTAATAATTGTAATGTACTCATTTTTTTTTTCTCGACTTATATCATACTTTTGCATAGGTTATAATCATACTGTCATTAGTCAAAAGATAGTAGATATATTACCGTGATAAGTGTGGGGCCCAGTGAAATTTCGCGTATTACTGGAAGATTGAAACTCGTCCATGCACGATAGCTGAACCATGCATGTCAGAATCGTGATCGCCCGATTTTCATGAAACGATTAAGAGAGGGATACAACGAGAGTAGAGAGACAGTAGCGAATTAATAATAGCGATAAAAGTAGCGAAATTAAAGATAAGACTTTATCGTCAATGAAAAAAAAAGGTGCGTTCAAGGTTCTCAAAAGACGCAATCCTCTATATCAAATAAAATACCGCGGCCGGTACATCTGTTTCCATACGTAATTAATGTGTATACTAAAAAAAAAATTCATGACACCTTTCCGTACAGTCACTGGGTCAATAATTCGCTTATGATCGTTAGAGTAATTTTTTTATTTATCATAATTTTTAGTCACGGTCGAGCACGTCGTTACCAAGAAAAATATTGTATCAACGGGTACTTTGGGTAGCGTCATGTGAAATTTGTGTTTCGCCATTCGAAAAAATGTCACTTTCATTTTCTTCGCGTTAAAGGCAGTGAGAGAAAAAAGACAGAAAGAAAGTAACAAGATAAAAAACGAGAAGAAAAAAATTTTAGCAGTGACGTCTTCGTTTTAGAACGCTTTCGTCACGCGTCGTCGTGACGTAATTGCAACGAAGTGTGAAAATAATGCTGAACCTCTCGAAATAGATTGTATCTCCCCCAAGACGACAACAAAAAAAGTGGTAACTCATAATAACTAATTCATCTCGATTCATCTCAGTATCCCTATCGATTTCAATCCTTACGATCTCATATGCGAACGGAAGTTGATATCATCGTATAGATCGTCGTGGATTCGGTTTCGCGTTGCCGTGCGCTCGTGGCGTATCGGTTTCGGGATCTGGGGGGACAATATCATGGAAATGCAAGAGTGTGTGCCCTGTGCGTGAGTTGACTGACGTCAAAGCTGACCCTGGGTACGTGTTCTGTAGTCGTTGCTACTCCGACGCTCGGTTGTCCATGGAGTCGAGTAAAATCGAATCCATTGAAGGAACGCTCTGCTAGGATCGGTATTGGTAACTTTATGCAATATCATTAAAAAATAAGTCATACGCAAAAAATCATAAAATAACAATATCCTGGGATACAATGGTATTTCATTATGGAGGGTAGTGTTGCGCAATATTGTAAAACATAAACGCAATCACAATATACGCATCTACGCTGCAGCATCGTCGGGCCAGTATACGGAATCATCTACTTACTCTAATGTAACCGCCGCACTATCTCTGTATCCTCCGTTCTTATTTATACGTTCTAGCTTGAGGCAACTCCAGAGATAACCAACCGTGGAAATAAACGTCCCAGTATTTCGTATAGACGCCTACACCATCTTCTTACACTGACACGATAGCCCTCTCGTGGTCACGCGAATTTAATAAGGAAGAAGCTTACGATCCAGGCACAACGTATATATATATACTCACGTAAGCTGACGCGAATTCGTTCCGCAGACTGAATGCACGTCTATCAGCTGACGTGCTGTGAACGATTTGTTGACGTATCACGGTAGTCTAAATCAGACACGTGGCTTGGGTTATGATTATTAATTACTAGAATCAAAGCACTGTCGAATATATACAATTTCACAAAATCATCCCTCTGGCATCATTATCATTCTAGGCAAAATGATTGTTGCCGTATAAACTGTTATCTTTGCAAGATACCGTGGCGTACGAATACGATGACGTAACTTTGAGGTTATACAGGAATTTTATTATTTATTGCATAGTTTCTCTGTCCATTATTTACGTGTGTGTGTGTGTGTGTATATATATATATACGTGTGTCTGGGCTAGCTTCTGACTCCGTTCATTGAGGGGATGCAGCGTTCTAGATTCGGTCGAGCCTGCTTCAACAGTCGTTCAACCCTCGGCCTAGATTCATCTCTGACGTCATTCACTCTTCCATACGCAAGCGCCTCTCGTATACGTGCGTTGCCGGTTATGCTTGTGTCCGTTCTCGACGTTCACGAGAGTCGGGCTACCGTTGTGTACATATGAACCAGAGCGCATTGTCCTCGGCACCTGCACGTATTATGCAACGCACGTTTATTCCAGTTTCTTTCCCCTCTTTCTTTTTAATTCTTCCTGGTCATTCCTTTTCTTCTCGAATCGTGTCCTTGCTTCGCGGTGTCATCCGTCCGTGGGATGATATAAAGGTGAATAACGATTCCGATGAACGATCATTGTTTACTGAGAACTTGGATACCGGTTGATGACGTGGAGAACCGTTTGGAAATTCTTGTGATTTCGATTATGCAATTTTCTTCTTCTTTTTTTTCTCATGACTCTTATTTTTGCGATTTCCTTATTACCGGTTTTTTTTTTTACGAAGGATGCTGGGATAATGACTTTTTTTATGATCCTCGTTATTCGCCGTGAGTCTTTAACCAGGCGCGTGTATGTCGCATTGGGATTTGAATTTCTAAGGTATGTGTATATATATGTATATATACACTAGTCTGATTAATGAGCCAAAAAACTAATTAGGGTTCGGCAATTTGAAGCTTAGTCACGATTGTGTTCGGAGAGTTGATACTTGTAGGTTGTTTAGAAATTTTAATGGCAAATTTAAGAGACTCTGTCACGTCGTAAGGATATTTCTTCAAGTGCCGTTAAAAATCGTCTTCCATCAAGATAGGAAATTAATTTTTATTTGTCTCGAAGGCCGCTAGGAGAACTTTAACGATTATTTAATTAAGAACTATTTTTGACGTGACGTAAAACTGTTTGTAAAACGTGAATGGGACTGACAAGGTTTCGGCTAATCGACATTAAATATATTCCAGTCTGATGATTTTTTGATACAATTTTTAACTTTCCTCGTTCCACTGGTATTTAAAGACGCTAGTCTGAGATACGTAGTATCGTTGTGTATAATTGAATATCAGGTACGTTCATTACTGATATTTTTGGATTATTACAATTGCGCGAGCGATCCGGTGCCCTCGTCACTCACCGCTTGAGTAATCGATCCCATAATGAAGATACGTCACATATTTTTTTCTCCGTGAATAGAGTCAGTCGTCGCGGCCATTACTAAATATCAGTATTAACGAAGATTAATGAGGATGCTTTTGCCAGTCCTTTTATGCTGCTTCTTTCATCGCATAGAAATATACGTTTTTAGGACCCATAGGGATATTGTCTGTTATTATAGCATAAAGTCTATAGTAAATTGTATAGTGTAATCACTTGCGTGTATTAATACAATCTTTACTAGCTAAGTCGCTATACTTTCGGATTCTACTTACTTCCGGTGGAAGCATTTTTGGTTTGTACCTACCGTTTTTAATATCTTAGTCAATGAAAATTATCAGTTGTATTTCTTTTTTTTGGGGGAGGGGGGGGGGCTACGAATTACTTATAGTTTATTAATGTACAGATTTCTTATCGCAGTGCTAATAACGTCAATTAAAAAGAATAAATTTTCGAGCCACTAACTATAAAACTCGTTTCAATTTATTCATTGGAATCTTCGTATATATGCATATTCACGTATAACTCTTCTTCTTGTATCTATTTGGAAATTTCTTCGTACGTCACTCAGCTTTCGTTGCTTGATTTGCTTTCAAGGCGAATAATAACAGCCGCTTTGGTCTCAAGATAAGACATGTTGCTGTTGAGGAAAATAACGTGTTAATTTTCTGATATTTGTACGTAATGAGTGATGGGAGACACGGGAAACTGAATTTAAAAAAAAAAATAGAATTTTTATCTTAAATTAGTTATGCTAGTCATTAATATCATTTAGGTATATATTTTCAGCTTACGGGATTTCTTCAGCAGCCAGTACCGTACAGTAGTATGTCCGAGGTGTATACTGTAGCAAGATGGGACCCTACATACAAGTATTGTTTAAGGATTGTTCTACCGGATGGTTCTCTACTTCTACAAGCCAGTAATGCCTACACGAGAGATCAGTGGTACCATTCTATATTATGGAAGGTGAGTAAAATAATGATCCTTTTATAGAGAAATTTGAAGAGTAATTGAAATAAATTATTATTTTTTTTTAAATCCATATACAGAAGAGCATCTTCAAGTATCAACATCTAGTATCGTCCAACACCAGGGACGAGGTTGTTTTGAGAGAATTAAAGACGATGGTAGACTTTGCACTGTGGACGCCTTTGCAAGATGAGCGAGTAGCTGGAGCACCTTTGGAAGCGGTGGCGAAGCTTCTGGAGGATCCGGTACCGTACGGTGAATCAAGTAAAATCAGTAACGAGGAACGTGAAACAGAGGATAGAAGCTGGGCAGAAGCTGTACTTGCGGTAGCAGCGCCTCTACTGGAAAAAGCAGCACCACCTCCCGCCCTGGCGAGAGCCTTGGCACGACTAGCTCAAAGACATCCGAAGTCTCCCCTGGTATTGGCTCAATGCCCAGCGATCACTAGGTGCCTCAAGCACACCGTTGACTTTGGAAAGTCGCCGGACATGAGGAAACTCCTTCAGGTCTTCATTGCTGCTTTGTATGAGAATAATGACGGCGAGCAAGCGATCAGGGATTACATTGCTTCCGTACATGGACCAGGCAGCGATTGTCCACATCCTAGAGTATTACCTAATCTTGTGTCCATATGCGTAGCAGCAATATTTCATAGGTAAATTCTCATCAGGGACTCTTAATTATACCTTTATATTACATTAACTTAAATATTAATGATAAATTATGTTTCTTATATAATGTTCATTGTTCCTAGATTCGAAGTGTCCAATCGTACGCCGCCTAGCGAGGAAGAGCCTACGACTTTGCCGCCATTGCGATGCTATCTTTTGGTTTTAAATGTCGCGTATGTATCAGTGTTATGTATTAGTATACAATGTTGTAACAATATAAACAGGAAGATGATCTTTCCAGTTCTGAATACGCAGACTGGAGGCCAGGACTGGGCGCTTTGCTTCAACCGGTACCATTCCCAGAGAAGGCGTTGGCTGATAAGGAAGTTCAGGAAACTATACTGTTATGCGTCATGCAGCGTTTAGCTAAGGATCCCAGATGTTCCGTTCATAGGGTCTTGTTACCAGTTAGAGAGCCACGACCTGGCTGGATTCATATAGTAGCGCCTTCCAGCCCAGCCTGTCCTGATCAGGGTGAACTCTTTGGCGAGATGGTACGAATTGCTTATCAACATATTTTTATTTCTTTATTTTTAATTTTATACGGACCTACTTTTTTTATCTAATGATACCAGCGTTGCTTTCCTGTCTGCTTCGCGAATGCATCTACATATGCAAAACCCGCGTATATATAAGCATATAGTTAAAACAGGGCTCACACTATAGCATATTCTAATAAAGTAAAAAGGTAATGACGGACACGCATCACTATCTAATAATTGTGGAACGCTGACCTATAAACGCGTTAACCTTAACGTATAATTAGCATGTCAATCATTAAGTCAAGTGCTTGTTAATGGTGGTATAGAAATTGTGTATGCAGCTTTTTGATTAGTAAGCATATGGAATTCTATGAGAATATAGAAATATATCTTGATCTTCTCTGGCTGCTAATAGACTGTATCAAATTGAACAGATTAATGATCCAAGTGCTTATGGGTTTTCCAGCTTACTACTCTTCTGGCGTGTTGCTGCCGGAGGAAGAGGTTCATTGGCTCCTTGATGAAGCAAGATGGCGGAGCTTGTGTACTTTTGGGAGTCAGGGATTGTGATGCTGCTCAAGAAGCACTTTGCCTAATGCTTGAGTGGCGTCTCTTGCCAACCGAGGAAGCTCGACTTCAGGTTGTCTCAGCTCTTCAGTCTACGCCATCCGGACGCAATCGTTACGCCGACCTCTGCCAAAGACAGAGGAACTTACAAGAGCTAGTGAGTTATCCAGGACTTAAGGAACACACTAAAGTCAATTGTATATTGATTTAACGAATTCCTTCCAGCAACAGAAAGGTGGACCCAGGAAGCTGACTTTGCCAGTACGTGCGACAGACGCCGATGTCGCTCTGCTCCTGGGTGGTGGTGCACTTGGAAATTTAGAATGTCTCAGTCTGGCTTTTACGTCCGTGACTTCCGCCTGCGCTGAGCAGCTCATTAAGTTGCCCGCTCTGAGATACCTAAATCTTTGGGCTACACAATTCGGCGACGCCGGCCTACAGATGATAAGCGAGCACCTACAGAAGCTGCAGGTTTTAAATCTCTGTGAAACGCCGGTTTCCGACAAAGGAATATCTACTCTGGCCTGTAAGTTCTTATCGCTGTTATTGATAGTACTTTTGCTGTAATTTCTATCAGATGAAACTAATTAATTTTTATCACAGCACTCACCAGCCTAAGAAAATTGAACCTGAACAGCACGAAGCTCTCGGCTCAGACATTTGAATCGTTGAAGAAGAGATTACCTGCCCTGCAAGAATTTGACGTTCGATATACGGAGGCTTGGTGACCCTTCTCGTCGACGGATGTGACGTCGTCAGGTTCGTTGACGCGACGACGAAGGGACAACATGAAGGCGGTTGGATACTCATAGTCAGGATCGCTATCAAGCGAGTTTAACGTATCATGATGTAAATTTATATTCTCAGTGGGTGGAGCTCATTTCTCTCGCGTATTCATATCGGATAGATTTGATTTTCGATGGCGTAGTTCGATACCGGTAATGACGTTTTCACTTATTACTTTTCAGTGAGATTTCCATTATCCAGCGGTGATTATATTCCACGTAGGACATTATCGTAATATTTGCGAGGGAATTGTGGTTCGTTTACTATCTTTTCTATTTTTTTTTATTTTTATTTTTTTTTTACGTGCTCAGTATAAGAAGGCACTGCGAATTGCCTCTCTCCTCTGATTGACACTTTAACACGGAGGGTGCCCAACTGCCTTAAACTGAATTCTGAGCAACCACTGCCACACCACGGTAACTCTAGTATAATGACAGTTGGCATCAAACGTTAGTACAACATCCCAAATATTCGAGCGACTACACGCTTAGTGTACATAGTTAAGTAGGAATTAAGCAGATTAAAAACTATTAATTTATTGTAGGTAGGCCGTATTTATATATCACGTGAATAATACGATAAACGAATAGGCTAGGAGATTTATGGAAATTATAGAACACGATTTAAAATGAATTTGAGAGATAGTAGTTATAAACTACGGATTATAATACCTAATGATAGGACGACTGATTCATTATTTCAATATTGTAAAGCTGCAAGGGAGCAAGCATTGTAAGAAGACTGTTTACGTCAATTTCAATAAGGAAATATTAAATAGCAAATTATAATAATTCATTAATTAATGGCAACAATAAATTCACTTTAATACCACGTGTATGACAAACTTTCTCTTATTGGTCAATTACTTTTATAAATTGTATTGGAGGCTCACTGCCCGCGCTAATTTGAGCTCGTGAAAGATTTATGAATTATTTTTTATTTACAAATTTCAAATTCTAAACTTGTAGATTAATTTAACAACTCGGTATGTTAGAAAATTTTTTAATAAAAAATTGTCCTCCTCTATCTTCTTCGTAAGAAAATGTCATTTCAAATTGTTTATTTTATTTTGCGCAATTTGTTACTCATGTATTAAAGCGGGTTGAAACTTAAAGAATGGTAAAAGTACAGTTCGTCAAGCTGTGGGTAAAGTAGGAAACCCATTGCTTCGAAACAACCCGTAGTGTATCGTAACTTCGAGTCATTCTATTGTATTTGCATTTAAATAATTAAAATCACGTTCGAGGACGTTCAGCAAATGAAGAAATTCATCCTATAAATTACTTAATCGTGCCACATCAGTGAAGTAGCCTGATGTTTGCCAAAACATTAAAAACATAGTAAGGAGCCCGCGAATTAGCTGCTTGTTGACTTTAGTTTACACTTATACTCAACGGATACCTTTTATGATGGTTCATTTATTTTGATTTACATATCTGCATGTTTTCGTATATTCTATTTATTAGAAAAATATTTGTTTATTCAGTTAACTATGGTTATCTATTATCCTTTCGACAAATGTTATATGCGAGTGCACGCCTTCGAAAGATTTCGAAAACATTGTCGCACTTCCTGTTGCAAAAGTTCTCTTGAATCTGAAGTGTGCATCCTTGTCACTTTGTATAGGAAGTTATGATTGACTCAATTGGAGACAATCATTTATTTCATTAAATGTCGGATATTATCGTGGATAAAGTACGAACTTTGTCGCTGAGCTTATAAAAAGAAATCAAACCACTGCAAAAAGTCATAACATGTAATTAAAATTATTGGTTTAGTTTTCTCTGGTAAAAGTCGTCGAAGATGACTTATTCCTCGTTCGACGCGGCTGCTTATGTTTTGTGAATTTTGCTACGATCTACGCTAACTTTCTTTCGAAGTGATTGTGGCAATTCACGATACACCGCCTCGGGAATATTTTCTGCGAATAAAATTAATGATAATCAATATTTGCAGATACATGAAATTGAATATACATTAGTCACTTACCGTTACATCTGTAAACCAAATCGGACCAGATTATCATTTCTTGGGAAAAACAGAAGACACCAAGACGTCCGCCCTTTAATGTCGAGTCGAATATATTTCCAGAATCCGTAATCATGTGGGTTCCATCATAAATTCGCAATCTCATCAAACCGATCTCTGGTCTGTGCAAAAGTAGCCATCTGTAAGCTGTCTTCTCTTTCCATCCCTCGTTCCTTGGATCCTTCCAGAGAAGCTTAACTTGGTTACTGGTATCACCAGTATGCCAGAGACTGTTTCTCAGCATCTTTCCTGGACCAGTGTCCGAGTCAACTAATTTTATTTGAATACCGGGCTCGGCAACTGCGCGGAATGGAGTTGCTTGCCAATAAGTTTGCGACTTCTTCTTCCACATTACTGTGTAGAATTTGCGATTATTCTGATAAGAGAAAACAAATCCTACATAGTCATCGTCGATATCTGTGTCGATGTAGAACGTTCCTTCGAAGTCCACGCCGCTGAATCTGTGATAACCTTTTAGAAAAATATTATGTAAATAATTATTTTATAATTGGTTTGTGTAGCCGAACTAACGTACTGGCTTACCAACTGCCATGCCAGGATCACTGTTCATGGTTTGAAGAATTTCAGAACCGTTACTCAAGATCACCCAGTTGGGATCGATTTGAGCTTCTCCTTCTGGGTCCAAAATTACAGTCATATATTCACGGAAATCCGTTGCCCAGATAAGACTGTTATTTGGGCAAGGATCATATTTATTTAATATATCATCACCATCGTTATCGTCCCAACAGGCATCCCCTATTTTGTCATCTTAAAAATGAAGAAATTCATTACATCAGTATTCGGACTCGTACCCTTATTATTTAACATAAGATGTATGAATTCACTCACTATTGCGATCCTCTTGGTCAGGATTATAAACAAATGGGCAATTGTCCAAATAGTTTTCAAATCCATCACCATCAGCATCACTGTCGCAGGCATTACCTTTGCCGTCGTCGTCAGTATCAGTTTGATCGGAATTTGGTATATCGGGACAGTTATCCAAATTGTCTTGAATACCATCTCGATCTACATCAACGTCATTGTCACAGGTATCACCGATGTTATCATTGTCTGCATCGACTTGATCGAAATTCCATATATCGGGACAATTATCGCAAGCATCACCAATGCCGTCATCATCCCGATCACCTTGATCCATGTTTCCCTTCTGGGGACAATTATCCAAATGATTGATAATGCCTATAAGGTGTATAGAATTCATGATCAAGTTACAAGTGAGAATTTAAGAATGAATAATATACTGGGATTGATCTATAAATCACCGTCATTGTCAATATCGTTGTCGCAAGCATCTCCATAACCGTCTCCGTCAATATCTTTTTGATCCGGATTGCTGATAGCGGGACAGTTATCGCAAGCGTCACCGTGCCTGTCACCGCCACCACGATCGGAATCTTTCTGATCAGGATTATATTTCAACGGACAATTGTCAACTTCATTTAAAACGCCGTCATTGTCGGCATCGTCGTCACAAGCGTCTCCTATACCGTCTTCATCAGCATCCTCTTGACCACTATTTGGAATAACCCTGCAATTATCAGCACGACAGTGACGATCATTGCAGCGTAAATCTAAGTCAGGATATCCATCGCTGTCAGAGTCTGGTCCGCAAATAATGCCATCGCCCGCCCATCCGAATTGACACTAGATTTCAGAACAAAATTACCATTAAAACAGAAAATTCTATATTATTTTTACTTGCATTACACTTAAATCAATCGGATATATACCCTGCACGAATACTGATTGCATCCAGTATTTATGCAATCTGCATGTTCACCGCATGATGTTATACCATCAGGGCACAGACCTTCATCGGCTCTGCACCCAGATTCCTGATTTCCCACGAAACCACTTTTACACGGACCGCATATATGAGAACCCTGTAAGAAAATTAATTAGAGATTTTGATAATACAACGACATATTTTTTTTAATCATCCGTTGGAAATTTACTTCGGTATTGATGCACTGCGAGTTCGGTACGCAACCACCATTTCTACCGTCTTCACATTCATTGATGTCGATACAAATTTGTCGATTTCTTCTGGCTTCAGCTAGTCCGATACCCTGGACTCTATTTCCCCTAAATCCAACTGGACAAGCATCGCATCTGTATCCAGGTACCAGATTTATACAACGTACTCGAGGATCACATGGTCTTGCTAGCTCACATTCATTTATATCATGACACGTGGTTCCGTTTTTAGCAAAACCTTCCCTACATGGACCACATTCGTAAAAGGGGTAATTATCCGTAGGAATACACTCTGCTGCCGGATAGCAAGGGTTCGATTCACATCCATTTCGGCGGATGGTACACGTCTCCCCGTTACCGACGTATCCCTCCGGGCACGGATCACATCTGTTGATGATACAGAATTATTTTTAGTTAATTTTGGCATGAGGAGAGTGCAGGGAACTATGATAGCTGTATGTTATACCTATATCCATTATAGGTGTCGTGACATGTTACTCCTCGAAAACAGGGTTTATCTGCGCAGGTGATACCTGGTCTGCAGGTGCGTCCATCTCCTACTAGGCCACGTGGACATAAGCCGCATTCCGGACCACGTGAGGTGTCACGACACTGAGCTCCAGGATAGCATGGTGAGTTAACCGCGCATGAGATCTGTGGTTTGCTCTCTGTAGATAAATTTCAGGCGGTTATAGTCTAAGAGCAAGCAACTTTCTACCTACAGTATCTTCATATGTAAAATACAAGAGCAAAATTAGTTTTCTAACACGCCAACAGATCCCGCCAAAGAGCGTGAATTTGCATAGATTCTCATTAATTGAGGAACAGTTGCATCGGAGTACTAGAATATAGGTGTATCAAAAAGTCTTCGTTTATTACTTATTATTATTTAAATTAATAGGTACATGAAGGATTTGGCTTTTCCTTTGCTTATTTGTTTTTTAGTTTCGTACCTGGCTTGCATCCGGCACAATTCTCAATGAGTTGTCGAAGATGTTGCGTTTCCAGTCTCTAAAAATAAAAAGTGAAGTCGGTATATTGAATTATTTGGTTCTGTTAAATGCCTGTATCACGATAAGAATGCAGGAAGGTGCGGATGAGATAACCGTAGTAAATAATTTTTAATGTTGAATACGTTCGAGTCTCATTTAAAAGCATTTGACATATTTAATGAAACGTAACTCAAAATTGACTTTAAATTTATGCATGCTCAAATTATCAAAGTTAATATACTCACGTTTGATTTAACTTCATTCTGCAAATTTCGAATAGCTGCTATCAGTTCATTGATTGTCTTCATCATGATTTCCGTTAAGCAAACTACAAATAACAATTATATAACAGGAATAATATCTAAATGTAAAAATGAAATTTAAACAAGACTCAATACTTTGTTCATCCACATCGTGTAATATTCCAATGTCACCACGTCTCGGTATTTCATTATTATTTGATAGCGACGGCTGAATAGCTTGCATTTCGTCGAAATCCAAAAGGTCCAAAGGGCAATTCTCTTGCCGTAAAATGGTGTCTATTCCCGACGTTTTATATATCTTTGTATGATACTTCCTTTCTTTGTACTGAAACATTCAAAAGTTTCAATAATTGAAAATGGTCATTACAGGGATTCAGTCCTAAGTATATAATTAAATTTTCATCGAAGTGCCTCCCGAAAGTTTGCCGTAGAAAATGGGACAAGAGAAAGCGATAGGAAGTAGATCGTTACAAAAAAAAAATTAAATGTGGCAACCTTATTCGTAACAAATCAAAACATTAGAGGCACTGGGTAACAGGTTAGGCAAAGCATATGCGTGTTAAATGCGAGTGGCGTAGGTTTTGCCAGCCATATTTGGAAAGACGTCGTCCCACGACATGCACTGGGCGACAGTGCGTATAAATAAAATCGTTGTACCGTTCGTGAGAAAAAAAGAAAATGGAAATATACCATGTTGGCATAGATTTTATCGTATTGACATATACGTCCTTATGGAATACGCATGGTGAAACATCCATTTTCTTATCTGTATAATCAAATGGAGATACTATCCATAGGTGAGTGAGAATACAGCGAGAAAAGTATTGCCAATGGAGCAGGATAGTTTACGTGGAATTTCACGTAGGTATCAGCACCAGACGTAATAGGCCGCATTAGGATTCGTTGCGAATTCTAATGCATGTGTATGCTTAGTTATAAAGTTACCCTTACGTAATACTTATCCCACACGATGAGACCGACTAAACTCTTTCAATTCGCAATCAACGTATGACAAGCAGCAAAAAATGTGGGCGCCATTAGAATAAATCATTTGCAGAGGAATTTCTGTTTATAGCAATTCTGGGACGTCGATGGGATATTTGAAATTTTTTGCACTTTGCGAAATTACAATGAATGTACTATAAACGGTTAATAAAATATATGCAGCACGAAATCAATTTATGTTCGCACTAGCAGCTGGAATTAATATCAATTTTGCTAGAATGTACGGTTTGTGAATTATGTAGTCGGAAGTATGTCCGCTAGGTGGCAAGGCGCGAAACAATCAGCCCACAACTAAATGTATTACTCAAGTTTATATATGAGCGTAATTCTTCAAGGTAATACACTTTATTAGTTTGAGAGTGCATATCGATCTCTCGATTCGCACATTCGAGAAGGGAAGTATAGTTTATAAAGTAATATACCAATATGTGTCTGTGAATTGTCAGATTATTTTTTCTCCGACGAAAAATGAGTGAAGATTTTGCTTTCTTATCGGTTCGCGGTCTTTTCTCGTAAGAAAAAAAATGTATCAGGCTTCCCTTTCAAGTCAAACGACCAATCATTCTTTTTGACGTCCAAGTCACAACCTGAGTGATCATTCATCATAAATCCACGACTCTTTTCAAGTGAATTGTGTGCAATCTGGTTAGTAAGTTTATTCAAGAGGCATGGTGCAAGATTCAAAAGGGCATCTTGCGAGAAACTTCGTGCTAACAAACATGGCAGACACTCACCACTTCCAGATGTAGTGTCGCAGCATCTTCGGTTACTTTGTGGAAACTCCTCTTTGTACGGATTTCACCCTGGTAGACACAGTCCACATAGAGATCCACCAGTGAGTGATGTGGCTCTTGACGCACGTGGAGAATCAAATTTTTAATTGGCGTCGACTCATCCAGACTTTCAACCAGAAAAGTATCAAAATGCGTATGACCATTTTCCATGGTTTCCAATATAACTGCAAGGTGAGTAGATACAGGTTATTTAAATATGTAAAGTAGAATTTTTTGAACTGTGTCTGAATTCACTCAAATCAATATTAGCTAAGTCGTTTAATGATTATACGTGTATAAAAACATAGCTTTAGACCAGCTGTTGCTTACAATTAGTACGCGAGGCCGGTGTCGAATTAAATAAAACCGTTTAATATGTCATCTATTGGTAGTGAATAAATTACAATTGCCTGACGAGCTGTATTGTTGTTTTAAGAAAAAGTGACCAAAATTTCACAAGAAAATTCTATAAGAGTCATCGTAACGTTATGTAATTGAGATATAATTCGTTTGTGTTTCAACAAACACCAGTCTTCGCCACCTATTTAAATTCCTAGTTAATTTCTAGGGAATTTACGTCAAGCTTATAAATCATAGTCAAACGCAGGTTTAAATAAGTATTATATTTTGGTTTTAACCAGATATTGATAATGTTACGTTAAATATTTTATATTCGCAATTAATCTTCAATTTATCCTGTCACATTCGCTTAAGCTCTCCAATATAGTTTTTGTATTGCACGTTATAATACTGCTTTGAGTATTTCTACATGATTTAGCATGACACTCCTTGACACGCATTGATAGTGTAGAATTGTTATATCTAGAGAATATTATCGAGTGATTATGCATCATTGGTGTATACAAACATTATATAATAATGCTTATTGACGCATGACTATTACAAAAATCATTCATACCAACGATTAATGCGTGTGATGAAGCGAAAGGTCTTCGAATGGTTAAATGTCAATAAAAAAAGATGTGACTTTTAAAATTATTTTAACGTGCCAAGACGAAACAGTGATTTATGTTTGCTGTATCCTTAATATCGTTTATTTCGAAAACCGTCCTCTTGAAACGCAGGTATATTCAGCAAACAATACTTATCTTTTAAATATTCAATAATATTTTAATGTTACATGCCTTTGATGCGAACAACGTGGTTGTTGTTTCGCGATTGTATTTTACGTGCTTGAAAACCGTCGTTTACGCAGAACGTGGAAACACACACATTACGTTTCAGTAATTAATTATTGTCTAAGCAAGCAACGTGTTTTCCCCACTAGATAGTCCCACGCGAAAGTTTGATTAATTAGTTAATAATTCGTACTTACTTCGTTTTTCGAGTCTGTCAAGTTTTAAAACAAATTGTTCCTTTGTTTTCGAAAAGTCCGCCCTTAAAAGTGTTTCCAGTCGATCTGTTTGTTTCTTCCTGGGCTTCACGTGTTTTACCACAATCGCAAATTCATCTTCGTGCAGTGCTTCTTTGAGACTCTTTGATAAGCCTAAAAATAAAGTCCAATTTTTATTTCGAAGAGTAAAATCAATAATTCTTGAATTAATTCTGTCAGAATTGACATAGAAAAAATATATTGGACTGGAATATATTAAGTTGCTGTATACAATACATACAATAGGCTGTCTCTCCAGTATAATAATATAATGCGAGAAATATTTTTTGAAAAATTTTCATCTTTTCGATACTATAACGGACAGAATAAATGATGAATTTTCCTGGAGCAGTATCAAATGAAATATTTGATTTCATTAAATTTCCAAAGTTACGCAATCACATGTTTTAGATTAATTGCGTTCTCATTAAATTCATTGCTTTTATGTATACTCGGCTCAAACGATGCTGATTAAGAGTTTCGTATACGAATTACTCAGCTATATATAATTATATTATTTTCACTATTTTCTTCCCCATCGCAGATTACGAGTCATAGTTTTAAATTATTTAAATATAACGTCTTTATCATTACTAATTTAGTTAAGGGGCTAAATTGTTACTTAAATGAAATAAACAAACTGACTTTTCGTCACGGCTTTTGCATAACCGGTTCTAAAACCATAATGTCCAATTTCCTTAGACTGTGGGTGTCAATTAATGAAAGCTTATACACAGTAAACTTAGCTACAGTATAACAGGACGTCATGTCAGCTAATGAACCTAGTACAAGACTTCAGCACCGACCAAATTCTTTAAAAAGAACATGAGTTCTAAGACGTGTATCGAAATAGAAAAGTATGATAATTTGTTCAAAAGTGATTGAATATAACGAAGAAAAAAAAAATGTAAATGATTTGAGTAAAAAAAATTGCACTATATCGAAATAAATAAATGATCTTAGTAATTAATAATATTATATAATTTCTTTAACAATGCCATAAATAAAACAAGAACGGAAATGACCACCCACGTTTCTACTGCTTTCACCGCCTATTATTTATTCTAGGAGTTTTTGAAATGTGTGTCGGTGTGAAATTAGCGTAAAATCAAAGATTATATGTGTGTATATATATTTTTGAACGTTAAATTGTAGGACAATAAATATCACATTCAGGAGAAACACGTCGAAAAACGATCTAAATTATTTATAGGGTGTGCCGTAAATTACTCCTACACTGATTTGCTACAACCGAGAATAGATTATCTTTATTTTCAGCGATACAAATATCGTGAAGTTTTATTATTGTGAAAACGAGCTGTGATATTCCCCCTGAAAACCATGAGCTCCTATAAAAATTCGGTAATGACTGAACAGCGTAAATATATTTCCTATATAATATATATGTAATGATAATTGTGTAAAATAGTTTTAAAAAATCCTGGATACTTATGCAGCCCGTTAATAGAGTTTTATATATAAATTTTAATAATAAATGTTATACCCAAATGAAATAAATCAACGTATCATATGGAATACATGTCACGTGCTTGATTATGATTTTTCGTTGAAAATAAATACTTTTATTACTAACTCCATACAATGTACACGTGACCGAACATATGTTATACATATTGATGTAGAGTGTTACAAAAAAAGTAAGTTTTTTTTTAGAATAAAAATCTATTGTTTTTTCTCCACACTTGTGAAACGTAACCATATCGCACGTGTCCAATATATCACGATACGAGCGAAATTACTTTTTTGTGTAGACCTTTATTAGGATATCGTATATGATGCGTGAAAAAAAAAAGATTAAGCAAGTGGCTGGTGTAAATGAACATACAGTTCGAGGTAAATCGAGTTAAAGACAATTGAGATCAATTCGTAGCAATTGACTCAGAACGATTGTCCCCAATCAATAAATACGCATTTCCTTCGTGATGGAATTATTGTTTGACATTTTTTTTTCAGTTAATATTTCCTTTAAAGCAACAGTATTGATCTTAACTTAGACACGATAACCCCTTTGGCCCCTCGTAATGCATTAAGTTTAATAACGTCGTTGTATAAATGAGATTCTCTGGAATTTTTAACGAGGAAATATTAAATGCTGGTAAATTAACATTTTTCATAGAAAGTTTATGGTTACAATTATATATATATTTAGTTTTTAATTGATATATACTTTAATTAATCACGATATTAAATAACCCGTTAAACTTTTGGTTCAATCATTTTCAGTCACGCGAAAAGTACTACTGAGCTTTTCCACTAATTTATTTTCATTACTCAACCCCTAGGGGAATTTAGTAAAACAATACGGAGTATTCGAGTTGACTGACCCTGGGAGTACCAGCGGCTGCTACTACCGGGTTTCTTGCTTTGTTACAGGACTGGTTTGAGAAACGAGAGAACACGTGCAAATAGTTGATTTCAGTATTAAATCTGTACTGAAAGATTATCGATAGACTGATAAGAGAGACTGATTGTAGAGACGTTGTATTACTAATTATCGATAGATCGATATAAAATGATAATCGACATGGTTATTTACATTGACACTGTAACTGCCTTGAGGTAATATTTATTGTAAACCAGTCGCCCATGTAACATCCTTCTTTATTCAATTCCGTTATTCGCAAATACTTTCTGATTTTATCAGTATCAGGAGGTCCCTGTCTCGCAAATGTAAAAAGTAACCTAGATTCGCGAGGGGTTAAAGGGAAGCATCGGAATTCAATAGGAATGCTTAATACTGTAAGAAAAGTTCAACCAAAATTCAAAGAATTCGAAGACAAGAAGACAATGGAATATTTTATAACAAAAGAGAAGTTATAGTATACCAATTCGCACCGTGTATTCCAGTTAAATATAACATATAAGTAAAAGTGTTTTTTGAAATTACAAAAAAAATTTTGCCACGTAAAAAACGTATCGATAAAATCGATCCACCTTCGCCTTCTCCGTAGACTATACGATGTCTCTCGCGCAAGATACTCTCGTACTAACAGAGAATCTAGTTACTAATTTCTGAAACCAACATACATAGTACGTGTATGAGAAGGCGAGTGAAGAATTCCCCTAGGGATAAATCGAGAAGACAACACACGGATCAGTTATTAAGAGAAGCTGCTCCATATTAGGAGAGATCAGGCGTACCTTCGTCGGGCGTAACAGCCAACACGGAGAACGTGGCCATCGCCGCGAAGAAGACGACCAGCGCCACGACCCCATCGGAGCGCATCTTGTAGCTATTTCGTATGACTGGTCACTTAGGTATAAACTTTTGTATACAGCATTAGTGTATATGTATATAACGGTAACAGTGTACAAGTCACCGTTCAAAGCACACCATATCTATGATCTAATGCAAAACACTCGCTAATCAAATACACCCGAGTTTTCGATTGACTGTCGCACTATAAATATATATATATATATACTAAGTTGCACTAGACGATAAGACACCGAGACAGAGAGACGGCCAGCGTCAACACTGGACCGCGGAAACCGCTTGGACGCAGTTTTATACGGCGCCCACGGACTCTAAAGTCCTTTACGGGGCGTTCACAGCAGCACGCCTAACCGATGTACCGGAATGGAAGAGACGAACAATTTCGAGACGCGCCACAACTGTTCTTTCGATCTTCTTCTGTCTGTTTTACGATTACTCAGACAGGATTATGTTTGTGTCTCCTATACGGTAGACTCGTGAGACGGCTTGGGCATTTATTATATGGATTGTACGTGCATGTAGCTGATTCGCGTTATAAGAGTCGCTCACGGGGCTGTAGGGAAATGAAATTCTGAGAAACCGGACTCTCCCACCATTTCGAGCAAAACTTGTGTATTCTCCGGTATTTCTGTGTGGTGACGTCTTTTCTTGCGATACACTTATATCTGTTGCACTCGTGTTTATTATTTTACGCGATTTCGCTGATTTCTCTCTCGTTTGACTCCGAGCTAGTACAATACGGGGAACGCTCGGGCTTTGAAAAGGGGAAGTTGCCTTACGGCAAGTGGTCTTATAACGCGAGTCGACTGTATTAGAGGTATGTAATTAGGTATATTGATATATGTGTATATATACATATATATGAATAGTAATGGTAGTTTTTGAGTCGTGACAAATATTTTTTGCAAAGAAAGAGCAAAAATCTTTAATTTTTTTTTATATTAAAAACAGGTAGGAATGTCAGGATTTATTTATGTGGCAAATTTTGTTATATGAAATATTCATTAATTGTTACTTATTAGGAGAAGCATTCTTTTTCTATCTGGACGTCCTGCGAAATTATTTAATCCATCATCACATGCTGGCTTGAGAATAGATTAGGGCAATTTGATCCCGCGCTTTTTAATGATGAACGAAGCGTATGTAACGGGTGACAGTTTTCTTCTTGGGTTTGTTAACGTGATGAAGAGTAATGTGTATGTTATTTCATTAGATCATACGGCTTTTCCTATATTAGGGATCACCTGTTAAATTGACTTTTAATGGATGGGTGTTGAATGATTTTGAAAATTTCCAAAAAATTACGCTAGCAAGTTTTGTTTTTGATGAAAATTGATTTTGCAAAATTCAAGGACTTTTAAGTTATTGAACACGTCGTCGTCTTTCGAATAACTTAATGGATATATATACATATACATAAACATGTTATACCACGACAATACATATAATCATTAGTACAATAATTTGTGCTGATTCGGTAGTTTGTCGATATTTTTAATACTTTGAATAAGGATTATTATAAGGGAATAATCTTTATTCACAAGGTAGGGAACTAGAATTGAAACTAGAATTCTAAATAGCGTTAGATTCATCTCTGAATCCAATATCGATCACATCTATTTCCATACTATTTTGAAAGTATATAGTATATTCTAAACAGCCATCAGATATATTGATCATAAGAAACTTTTTCAGAACGTATTTTTCAGCTCGTTATACTTCCTTCGTAATCCTTTTGCAACTTGCACACGGTATATTAATTATTGAGTGGGAAGCTGCTCCACCTACGAAATTTTTCTGGTTGGCTTGATCGAATCACGTGAATCTTATTCATTTTTTTTTTCGAAACTAAATAATATACAATACTCAAGTATTTTCGAGGCTTGTTAAAACATTTGCGAAAAAATAATTTTTAAAATATTTTCTACAATCCATTATCAATACACGAAATGGAGTATGTCATCTTCCATAAAAATAAGTATATTATTAATGCAATAATAAATAAGGCAACTATATTACCGCGTACTATATGTAATAATTATATGGTTCTAGCATAATTAAATTCTGTCGAAGAATGATTAGTTTTTAATTAATTTTCGAAAAAATACTTGATGAAGAGTCGACAAAGTTCAGCAACTTGTAATCTTCGAGTTAGTATAGGATTTCCATAAATTTCAACCATAAAGGCAAACCCGAGCTCGGGCACCATTTTGGAATTGCTCAACCCTTTTCATGCATATTTACTTAAAAAAGCTCTTTGTACGCTCGCTGGGATGAAATTTCAATACGCTAGCAGCGAGTGTCCAAGATATTCATTTATATATATATATATAAATATTTCCTTATGATTAAATATAAAAATAACCATAAAAGAATTGACAATCTCACCTCTATAAATGTTGTGCGACGATCATCAATCTCTCTCAAAATATTCAGACCCGTGCCACGAACAGACACAGAATCATTTCACTGAAGAAGACGCGCCTATAGATACTTACAAACGAATTACCATAATCTCTATTTTTTTCTGAATATATTTCATATACGATATACCGCATAACGATTGCTTAATAAAACGATACGACGTAATTGAGTCGTAAATACTGATATCGTAACATTAAGATACTTAGCAATCCATACAACAGGAAAACAGACACTAAAACGATACTACTATATCAATCATGAAATTCCGATCAAATCGATCGATCCGATCGAATTGATTCGTCAATTAATAAACTGATCGTTAACATGTAGGTACACGAGTAAATAGATGCGTCGTATTATTGTTGAATAAGAATTTCTAATATCCAGTATAAGACTGATCCTTAGGAAAACCTAATTGCATGTCGTTCTAATCGAACTACAATTAAGTTAGGCAATCCTGAGTAGACTCTGAAAAACAAAATAAAAAAATCTGAAAAATACGTGTGAACGTGTTTTTTTCACGAATACAATTACGACTAAAAATACCTATTGTTTTATGCATAACTCTATCGTGTACAATATCAAGTTTGCATCGTGTATGCAAATATCAGTGCAAACGAGTCTAATATATTTCATTGATATATCATGTGGATCACGATGGAATTAACAGAGCTTACTTTCTGTGATCCTCTGGACGTTGCTCGATGAGTTCGTCATGTTAAAGTTAGTGAAAGGACCCAAAGAATTTTGGGCAAGTACTTGAGGATGCTGACGATTAGATCCGTTAAGATTTCGCCGCCATGACACCCGACAGACAACATCTCCCGCGTGAGCCTTACTCGCACAGGATGCGACTCTTTGAGAGGCTGTCATATCCTGTGAATCAATATCATGTGAAATTGTACTCTTTTATTCTTTTTATTAACGAACCTTTGTTTTTGTTTTTTTACTTTTTTGTTTTATTTTTCCCACCCTGTGTACTCGTGCCCGTGACTAAATTAAGTATTGGTCTGGTGGTCTCTTGATTCGTACATATGTGTAAAGGAATGACGGGTAATGACGGTTGAAACTTACGAAAGAATCCAGACATACCGGAAATAAAAACTTTAATTTATCAATCAATAAAATACAGTAATAATTAACAAATCGGTATGTTGGTGTATATACATATTGATTTTAATAAATAAATATAGATAAAATTAAGAGGGAGCAATATCAATGAGGATGAAATACGGCGAAGTCAACAAAGAGAAGGATTATCGATTATTGTTAGGTAGCGGGGGAAATTACCTAATAATCTATTCTATAGGGCTTACAAGGAGAATAGTACATTGAACCAGATTTTGTCCGATGAGTGATTGATAACTCATAAGATTCGGATGGCACGTCAGAGAATATTAATTATGACGTCACGCATCGGATCGAGGTCAATTCTTGGTTGGATCGTTTATTACTAAAATAACTAAATAAATTATTCCAATGACTGTTAAGATATTTAGTCAAATGGGGCTTAAATATATTTTCACTGCAATTTCCAATAATTATTGACGACCTTGAATTTGTTTATTATCAAGATTATTGATCATGAATTTTTTTCAGATTATTGCGGCTTGATGAAGGTCTGAAATCACGCTACCCTATTTTCGTATGATCTCTCCATATCTCATCTAATGATATCAAACGTGTATGTCACATTGCTCTTGTTTAGAATAATATTGATTGAGAATATTTAAAAAATTGCTCTTAACTGAGCTACGTATTTCAAACGAAAAAATCTCATTTACAATAATTATTATAAAATAGAAAAGGTTATAAAGTCCTTCAGCCAGATGTCTCTAGTGTACATCGGCACGTTATATCGTGCTATCAATTAATTATTCTAAGCTAATCAGTATTCTATTCCCTGATTTGATTGCTTGTTAACGTCCCTATACGTGGTCGGTATGGACTGAGTATATTGAATTCCATTCATTTCTCTGATTTTGTCAATCGAGAAGTCTTACTGAGAGGGATAATGGCGTCACTCGTGTCTCTATGGTAGGTGCCCGTACAGGTGCCTATAATAAAATTATAATTGTCCTCTTATATCGTTATAAAAATTCGTTCGATTCTCCCTAATCACATTATCAATAAATATCGAATGATTATCGGGCTGTAATTAAAGGTCGTTCAAGCCCGAATCGATCCTTATTAGCATTTAGTTGAACTTGGTCAAAATCACTTAGCGATCGGAAGGAAGTTTTTTTTTATTATTTTTAAAACTTTACATAGGTACTCACTTTCTTTTTACTCCGAATGTTAAATGCACCGTAGACGATGGGGTTCATGCAAGAGTTTGTACAGGCAAATAAAAACAACCCTTTCTGTATTCGTTGATCAACCTTGATAGCCGATGGACGGTCTATCCAATACCTAAAAAAACATAAGGATTTCAAACATTCAAAACTAATATTGTTGTATTTCAAAATATTTTATCTAGCAACAGTTTGAGGACAGAGGCTTTTGTATGGTTTGTTAATCGTATACTCACCACAGGCTCATTACGTGATATGGAGTCCAACATACGAAGAAAACCACGACAATAATTATTGTCATTTTTAGGGTGCGAATCCTGGCACGTCCCAGGAATCCTAATGAGGATCTTCGTATGCGGTCTGGAATTTGAATCACGGTCACTATTAATGCCGGTACTGTTATTAAGGGAATTAGGGAGCTCCTAATGCCATACCAGACAAATCTTAACAAAAATCATAAATGAAAGAATTTTTACAGAGACATTTTCCTGTAATCGGAATTATATTAGATGTATATAGTTATAGAAGCTCCAACCGGTGCTGGATCTTCGTTGTGGAAAATTAATATACATTTAAGATAATTCAATATTCTCAAAGACAAGGTTAATAATTTTACGTAATGTATAATAGAAAAATTTACGTTATATTTCATGCGTTGTTTATCATTTCCAGGAGCATTTATTCAATTAGATTAATCGAGATCGTGTATGTATCTTGTCAGACCAAATACACCATAGCTACTTTGTATAAAAAAAAGACGCCTGGAGACACAAAAGAATCTCGAAGTAGACGTTACGGAGTAGTTGCAAATATACTTGGGTCACACTTACCGGAAACCGATTCTCTGGATCTTTTGTATATCTCCACGAGGATGCTGGAGTAGGTATATATTATCACAGTGAGAGGAAATCCATACATCATAACCATTCCGAACAAAGAATACGTGAGTTCGTGAGCGTCGCTTGGAAAAAAATTATAAGTGATGCACTGCTCGTACCATGTGATATTTGGATGACTTTCCACGTGAAAAACTACCAGCTAAAGATTAAAGTAGAAAATAAAAAATAGATTTCAAATTATTTCTCCATTATTTTTTTTGCAAATATACGCAAATTTCGTTGAAATTTTTATTACAGCACTGTTAGGTAAAGGATTGTTACGAATTCGATTAATCAAATGAGAATTCCCGAATGAGAGGTTTGTATCAAGTAGCAAATGCATAATATATCATGGGGGATAAGCGATGCCCGATACAAAGAAAAGATTTATTATCGCAAAATCTAGAGGCAATTCTCAAATTTATTTCAACACTTTCGTCGGACGTGATCGCGAAATGAAAATAAAAGATTTACAAAATTTATAATATTTGTCATTACTCACCTGTGGCATCGAACAAAATATTGAGCCTGTCCAGGCTAAAGTTAACATTACTTTGCCTCTTCTATCAACGTCCGTCAGTTGTAACGGTCGTAAAACAGCAAAATACCTGAGGAATATAATATTTGCGTACATGTAATAGCTGACAGAAAGTATACGTCTGGTAAACAAATAAAATTGCTTGTTAAAAGTTTTACTGTACTTCTGTGGAATATTGGGAATTCACTGTCAAATCGATTAAACGAACACCGAGGACTGTGTAAAACTGAATTTTCTCTGTTTGAATAGCTTTATTAAAAGTATATAAATACTTGTCAAGATTGACATAAACTTTCGGGTCAAATACAATATTTCGTTAACCTTCCCTAATCTCACGGTACCTTTTAATTACGTTTAGTCACTCTGAAATCGAGTTAACATTCCATACTGACATTCCGCGTGATATGCTGTACCATAATCTAACAGTAACTGAGGTTATGTTCGTTGCATTAATTTTCTTACCTGTCAATGCTTATGCAGACTAATACGAAGGACGAGAGGTAAAGTCCAAAAACACGAAAGAATGCCATTATTCTACAAGCAGCGTCGCCAGCCTTCCAAGACACTGTTATAGCCCACCCAATTTCCAGAGGCATCATTAGATATGTCACCTGCAACGATAACGTATATCTTGTTAATAAAGTACGAATTACTCGTAGAGAAATAGATACGCGGCAAAGATAAATAATTTTGAAATAAAAAACTATGCCCAATAAATTGCAATTTTCTTTATTATTCGTTTCCTGCCTTATCATAATAATGCAACGTGAAACTCTTGAGCAATTTTCAACTTTAATTGTGAATTAATTAATCAATTATTCTGAACAGATCCGTATTAATTATATTTTCAAATACAAACTTACCAACAAATCCGCTATAGCTAGATGCATCAGCATTGTATTAATTCTTGATCTTGTCGCTCGTCTTCTTCGCAATATCAGGACCAAAACAGTCGTATTGCCCACGGCAGATATAACCATAAGTACACTGTAAGTGATAATGCTCACAACGTGTCCTTCATTGAATCGCATATCAATCGGAAGTTCAGTGTAATTTGTATAGTTGGCATTCATGCTTAAAGGATATTGCGTTGCGTGTTCTAAATTTGCCATTTTATCCACTAAAAAAAACCTGCAAGCGATAACAAATAATTTATTTTTTTTTCACAGATTCATTAATCACGATTAGAATATTAAATTTTCTAGACAATAGTACGTACTTCCTATTTCTAGATTGTAATTCACAATAACAATGCATAAACAAGATTCGTAACGCGTTATAATGCCCATTGTAACGTCATGTTCGATTAAATATGCTTAACACGAGAGGAAAGAGATATCGATAAATTACACGTAATGAATGACGTCTCAATAGGATAAAAAAAACATTGGCCGCCTTTGACAAATTGATCGGATCGTAGGATGTAAGATTCCCCGCAGCGTTACTTATTAATCGTGATAGCTTTTTCGTGAGTTGCCCACGTGCTATGGGCCGTGAAAAATGTATTAAACAAAAAAGCATTCTTGGTAAAACTTTCGTACGCGTCCGGCATTCTGATTCTTTTATCGTCAGGACATCGGAGTGGCCAAGATTTAGCAATTAATATCTGTTACACTGAGAACAATGGCGTTAACACGTAAAATCTAAGACCCCAGTTAATTTCGTCACGTAGACTTCCGCGCATCCACTACTTGAACCGTAAACAGACGCCAGTCTATTTGATATCGAAAACAACTAGATCGTTGTACCTCCTACATTACAAGAGAGAAACGATAATTGTTCTCCTCGTGGATAAACAAGAATCCGTATCCAGAGGCCTTTTTGAAATTTTGTAAACAAGTTGGAGCTTAAATAGTATTTTCTATAGGGTAAAAAATTTGTGGTATCCGATCGCGAGAATTAAAGTTACGGAATACATCAAATTTTTAAGAATACAAATTTTTTCATTTGACTTCTTTGGTAATGTATATAAAAAGAATATTATTACTATCAATTGGACGAGTTATGACTAAAATTTTTTAACAATATTATTATCGTGAAATATCTGAGATCGACTTAATATTAAAATTGGTATGATTCTTAATTCATTAGACATTATTGACGTAACAGATCCAATTAGGACCAGCAGGCAATAATTCAGTGCAATCATTCGTCGACTTTATCATAATTGTCTACCTGGCACATCTATGCTAATTATCAATTTTTCATTATATACCATGTTTATTCTCGCTACAATTTTTATCGTCAATATTTCCTCGGTAAGAGTTGTTAATCAATATTTTTTTTCAATAGTATTCGAACTTGACACAGTAATTAAGGTCGTCAATCAATTGATGGAACAATTGGTGAAAATATTTTTTTTGACATATATATGATAATTACATTCGGTATAACAATTTCTGTGACATTTAACGATTTTTTAAATATAATAAAACATATGTTTTCAAGCTCAGTCATAAGTTGCCAATGAAAGTTACGATGCATTTATAATGCTAATCCAGTCACGTTTATAATATATGTATAACTGAACCTTTAAAAAACACGCCTATTTTCAATTTTCATTATGTTTTGAAAGCTCTATTTTTGTTACCTATTATATTAGAGTTGTCACTGAATTCTGTATAAGTTACGGAATTAAATTGTCACAGGCACGTTGTATTTGCTTACCATATACATTCAGGTAACGTAAATATCAGTTCCTTGATTACTTATCGAATACTAGTATTATACACTCGGTTACTCTACAGTGGTATATAGCAGATCTTTGTATGGATATTATGGATATTCGCAAGAACGTAAACGCTGCTAAAATCAATTCCCATGTTATTCGCATGTCACATTGCTGACAACACATGATAACGGATTTCATATTTCAGACCTATTGTTAAATTTTTGTTATGAAAAATATACTAACTGACTTGACAATTATATTTATAATTTTTCTTCATTACGTTATCCATCCCAAAGAATGATAGGAATGAAGGGTAATATCTTCTTTGTTTGCCTCTAAGAAGATAATTCAAATTTTACATCCCTCGTTGTCGAGTACCAAAAATTGTCTAGTAAAAATATTTATACTAAATATTAATCCAATTATTTGTCATTAGTTACTTACGGCGACCGTTGAAAACTAATCGAATTTTTTCGACTGTTGAATGTTATAATTTACTTTACTATTAGCCCGGAAGTGCTCCAGAGAGGGAAAGAATATCGTTTACTTGATGATAGTTAAATAGAAATATACATATATCACTTGTACTTTTCATGCAATTATCAAAATTTTATTCAACCACTAAATTTGCAATGACAAATACAACATAGAATTTGATGAATTATAATAACGATTTTTTAATTCATATTATGCATGGTTCAGTTATATAATTTAGGATTTTTATTAACACTTCGTACTTTGGACAAATTTTCACGTAGAACCTGAACGCATTGGGGTGCCAGACGATACTGAAATATTTTCGCGCTAGGATTCTGCGTTACGAACGGCGCCAGCGCAGAGGGTGAATGTCAACTTAGAAAATTGTGGGTTACGAGTATTGTATTTATATATAATAATAAATATTCCCTAAGTTGATAATCGGAAAATTTGACAATTTACGCTCGTAAACTGATTCTCTGAATGAATAATATAAAAGAGTTTTTTTATGAAAAAAAAATGTTCCTTCTTTCTCCCTAACATAATTTCATGATATCCCTTATTAAATTTGTTACTAATATTAAAACGTAGTATAATATTCTATCTTTCAAGAATTTAGCCACAAGTGCCCCAGATCTAACTTTCGTGCTCCTGTATTCAAACGCGAATATATTTCTAGTTTTATTTTATTGTAGCTTTAATGAAATTCATACTATTCGCTTATTGCGTCATTTAATATATTAATGACGTATGCGCTTACTAGACACGGTATTTTATAATCTGTATCGATAGTTAAGTGGCATACAAGAACAGGATGCTGGGAATGCATGTATACGTAAATACGTATGTGGTATATCAATCTAATGAATTTGAAGAATGCATTAAAAACCCCTAAATATATGAAATTCTCATTAATTTCAAGTCTGCCTATTTGCTGTCTATTTCCACTAGATAATCATAAACTTCTGCATTATGCACAGATTTGACAATCAATATTCAAGCTCTATGTCAGTTCGATGGTTATTAATGGATAAAGTGTGGCACGTGATTTTCTGAGAGCGTTCTACTTCTTGCTCCTCTCTTATATATTTCTTAGCTTCATGTTTTGTCTTCATCGTAAAAGAACATCTAATTGGTTCAGAGGGATTGAAATTAGTTGACCTTGCGCGCGACGTAACTCGATCGGTCATCAATTTTATTGGGCGGTTCATAAGTCAAACTGATATAAAAGAGTTACCGAAGCATGGCGTATAGACTTAGAAAATATTTTTAAATTTGTTAGTCATTATAAAATTATACAAAAATATTTGCTTCGTCCAAGAAATAATGTAAAGTTTAACGTGGCTTTGTCGTTAAAGAGTATTTATATCACCTTATACATTATTTATTCCCCATTCGAATGAAAGCTTTCTTTTTGAAAGTTACTATTATTAACTTTTTGACACTTAAATTTTATTATAAAATTATTGAAAAAATTGAGATATCGAAAGTGAGTTAATGGGCATTAATGATATTTTTATAACGGCAGAAAAAAATTCCCAAGTAACGTTAACGGTCAATTTTTATTCAAGATTTTTCTTTTTATAAACAATCTAAAATAATTTTGAATTTTTTACTGCTAAAAGGCTATGTTTAGTAGGCATATATAGGAAACATATAGAATCCAGAGGGGATGAAGTTCGTACAGTCTGTAAACAGTTATAGAGAATACATTAATACATACAATCAATCCTCAAAATCATCAAAATAAAAATCATCTCCATAAATCTTGAATTTCGATGCATGTGTGGAAACTCCGAAATATTAAAAAGAATGTGATAATACATAACGCGTGCGGCAATCGGCGTTGTGGCTTTTGTCCTCATTTTCAACCTCAATAATCGCCATCGTCCCTTATCACGATCCTCGTTATCGAATAACCTTGAATTTATCACGCTTTTACCATCGCTTACTCTTTCTATTACTTGGGGGTTTATCCTTACCCCAAAAAATGGCACGCGTATTTTACAAATTTCAGTAATAAATTATTGCCGTACTCAAAAATGAAATATTTTTTCATTTTTCTTTGAAAACCATTTTTTCAGAACGTCAAAACATCCCCTTATAAGATTCCTAATACTTCCTGATCATACAATCTACCATGTACTGACAGCATCCGTTGCAGTTAAAAAGACAAAAAATATAATTCCTATTCCAAATATTCATATGTACATCTTTCTAATGGATGTATAAATGCAATTTTCATGGATCGAAAATCTATGACTTACTTTAGTAAAATTAACGACATCTAAAACGTGTTATCGTGTTCACATTTTATTTCAACGAAACGTCATGACGTCCGATTCCGAATACTTATCGATTAAATTTGACTAATTTTATCTGTAACAATTTCGACTTTCCATCTAAATTTATCAAGTAGATTTGTGTTGGACAACTTGAAATATTACAGCGCTACCAATAACACAAGCCGTATGTAAGATCAGCAGTAAGTATACCGGACACTGAATGATGACATGGATACAGTATCTCCGTTGGGGATCACCTTGTTAGCACCACTGTCAATAACTAAAGGAAAATTCTCAGATAGTCAACCCTTATTTATTGACCGAGGGCGAGTTAGCGTGCGACGGTCGAGAATTCGAGGACCCCAACATAAAATACAATCGAATATTTATTGTTTTTATCACATAAGACATCTATAAGACTTCAAAACCAAAGACACAAAACCGTCAGATGGCATCTTTACATTTGTAACATTTAAGATGCGTGTACAGTTATAGGGATAAAAGTTATTTAAAAAAGCAGACATAAATTTACAAAAGTTCAACATCACTACTTTCGGATTATCAAATAAAAATATAAAATTTCTTATTTCTTAAATCTTCTGCGAAATGAACGAATCAGACACGCACAATCCGCTTTTTATTTTTCTTCCTTATTTTGTTTCAAGTTAACATAACAATTTTGTCCACATCGGCATAGGTCACGGATCGTTACAGAAGCAAAAACACAATTTTATACGAGTTACGGCTTTTCGAATATACGAATAATTTGTTAGGATGAGTCATTACAAAGAAGTAGAAAACTTTCCAACCCCACTTTTCTTACGTAAAACGGTCGAGGTACAGTGGCATCAAAAATATTTCTAACCACCAAAGTCTATGACTAATATCTCTTATAAAAATTACGTTAAATCAAATGTTAACTCGTATAAAGTATGAGAGCCTACAATAATTGAACGTCACTGTATATGTATATTAATCATGGCAAATTCCACGTGAATCAAAATTACGTGTTAGAATACACGCATCGTTATTCATATTTGACTTTAATATCTTATGCCCTTCCAAGGCTGTAAGCTTGAAGAGAAACTTCGTAAATACTAAAGTTCATACTCACGTGTATAATATCAAAATCGTTTTAGGTGATGACTTTTCCTCACTCCTTTTTGCAGTATCCACAGAAATGTCTATCTCGACATGAATTTCTTTCGGTATGAAACTCTTTAAAAATTAATGAGATGCAACCCAACGTAAATTAAAATAAAACGATTCTCTATATCCGTATTAACACGGAAGCACTTTCATTTTTATAAATTTTCGTATATAAAGTATTATGATTTCTGCCTTCACAAACATTGTACGTGAACGAGCCCAATGATGTTGACTTGTTTACGAAAACAAGCATCAATCCATTTTCGAAGTCCGATCAATTTCCAAGTCTCTTCTCTTACCACCATAGATTATGATCGCGTGATCGTTTTTTTTAAATATTATATATTATTTTTTATACATTAGAACAAAAATAATTTTCAACTATATACTTGTGGCCATTCAGCCTTAGAATCAGGCACTCTATATAAGCAGTCGATTAAGTGGACAAAGATCGACACGCAACTGCAGATTCTTATTCAAGCAGACTATTACACGCCGGCGGACACTTAGGCCAGCTTCATGGGTCAAGTGTCAAATGGTCTCTGATATCTTTATATATTTACTGGTTGTGAACTATGTGTCAATGTGTATATATATATACGTATACATAATACGTCTCACAAGGAAAGAAATACAACCCCACCGCTCGACGTCTACCTAAAGTATCGTTCAATAAACTTGCCTATCGCTATATTAGAAGTAATTAAAGTATAATCGATCCCTTTATAGTATGAGATGTATAAGTTTTATAAAGCAAAAAATATTCAGGTAAAATCTTGTAAGATGCGAATTATTTCATAAATTGCAAAGCCCGATTAAAATTATTAGGCGTAACTAATTACTAGGAAACTCGATAAAGGATCGATACTTCTGGATATTGACCATCTGTGGATGCTATGTTAGAGAATTAATGCCGTTGTGACATTCGCACGATTTATTATTCTTAATTTACCGAGTGATTTATAGACAATGAATGACAGTTCGAATACGTTGATTCATCGGGTAATAAGATTGAATTCCTTCTTTGAAGTTTGAATTGGTTTTGCGTAAGATATTATATTTTCTTCTTACCTGAGTCATGTCGACCCGGACGTGTTGTGCGATCGTTGATTTAAGGATAGTCATAAATTATTTTTTGATAAGAATTCGGGTAAGTGATCGTAGCTGCAAGTATTTACATCAATGCGTGTAATTACGTATTTTTTACATAAATCTAGTAGAGCGCCTTGCGTAAATTTCGATTTATCAGGCTTGATAGGTTATGATGCTTTCTGTATTTCCTATGACACACTGGCTTTCTAATAGGGATAACTCAAAAGATCTTTTACTCTATGTATACGTAATAAGTAAATGATTTCGGAGCGACAAGGTTGTCCGTGTCCGTGATAACCCGTAATGGCCTGCCATACAGAGTATATAGTGGCAGGTTCATCATCGCGTTAACTAACATTGAAAACACAACAGAGCAAAGAGCAGACAAGGACGGTCGAATCAGTCTGATGGAAATAAGAGTGTAATTTAATTTTATATGGACTCGATGATTTTTCATTATCGTGTGAAAAACACATTTTTCATATTCTGATTCATGTGTATGATTTTTCGAATAAACCTATACAATGGCATAGTTTTCTCCAAATACTATCAAAATCGTATATTTCATTGAGCGAGACAAGCAAAATGAAATTGTGATTCAAATAGGGGGGGAGGGGGGGGGGGGGTTAATTATGGTAGAGGAAGTACATTGGCATTTTTTGGAATAATCTAATCTTGTTAAGTTCATGGCCATATAGAAATTTTGTACGAGTCTGAGGGACGTGCAGTGGCGCGGTATGTGGATATACATATATATGCACATAAATATATATATATATATATACACATATATATTTGACGAATTCATAACAGAATTCTTTTCTATCTCGATACACAAGATTTTAATGACCAGTTGAATTCGAAATTTTGTTTACAGACATATTTTATAATGCACGAATCTTCCTCGTGCTAAATACGAAGCTTCTACGCGAAAACAAGCTGTTATGAGATAAGAGACCTTACTCTTCTTTATACCACAGTATTATAATTAGAGTCGCTTATCCCATTAATAGATGTTACAAATTCGTGTAGAGACAAATGAATATGAGAGAGTAGGAAAGGAAATGTAACGCTAAAGAGTTCAAAATACTGTTTTAATTTCGTCGCAGGATGCTGCAGGGAGTTTATACAATATTTCTACACAAGCGATTATTTTTGGAATATATATACGTATATAAAAAATTAATGATCTGGGCGAACATCGTTATGTTTTAAATTGATTACTTGTATAATAATGACCAGGTTTGAAACAATTTATCCAGCAAGCAGCACGAGTTTTTCGGGAAGAACGTTTATTTGGAATACGGATAAAGCGTGAGGACATTGATATAAGTGAATTGTCAAATCAAGTAACAAACTTGTCAACATAAAGTCAGAGAGGAGATAAATTCGTTCCTTGGAACATTCTTAACGTCAATGATTGACGTTATTATATTTTTAAGATGATGAGTATCTATTGTCAATATTTCAATTAAATTAAATCATTACAAGAAAATTCTACTTTGGAACAAACGGTCGTTAAATTGCGATTTAACGACCGTTAAATATGTACATTCGTGAAAATTCATTATAATTACACGTTGACAGTATTGTTTAAATAATAATCTTATAATTTAATTTCCCACCTCGTTTGGCATCGGTTTTATTTTTCCGAATAAGGAACTGTACAATTCGTTTTTTGCTAATTCTGTCCAGGTATCGTTAACCGTAATTGGGGCCATGAAGTTGACTAACTTCGTATGAACGTTGTATCGTATCCTTCTTCCTTTTGTCGCTCTTGTATCTATTTTTCGTTTCATTTTACTCCTCATATTTTGTAACTGTATCCATTGTTTGCTTAATTGTATGGGATCGGTTACGTCTGAAGATTTATATTCAATCAACTCCCTTAGTAACTGATGATAAAAGTCATCATCATCGTAAATTTCTGTATCGTGCTCCTGCACTCTTCGGCCATCTTGATCTTCCTCTATTGTTTTCCCGACTATCTCGTACTCTGAGCGTTTTAATTGCGTTCTTTTTAATAACTTCATTTTATCATTTAGGATGAATTCGATTTGTTTAACAACTGGCTGATTTGTTCCTTTGGTTAAGTTTCCAGTAGCGATTCGAGTTTTGTCGTTCCATTTTTGTATTACGCTATTTCTATAAGCTGCATAGGATTTATGATTTTCTGCAAGAATCCTCTCATAGTCAATGAGTTTTAATTTCTTTTTAGGTGTTTCTTGGATATTTTCTTTTTCTTTGCCTTCATCTTTGGAATCTGATACATCTTCATTTTTCTCATTTTCATCTTCTGTGTCCGATGGGATTTCTTCATCCATTGGATCATCGTATCCATCTTTGTCTTTTTCCACACTTTCGTTATTATCTGCCTTTCTTTTCTTTCCCAATGTATTTAGATTTTTTGTTTCAGGATAGTTTTTCAGAAGTGTTGATTGCAGTTTTAACATATTATCTAAAAGATGTGTTAATTTATTCTTTGCATCATTTGTAGTTGCTGTGAATGTATTATCTGTTTTGAAGTCTCTATATGTATCATATTGTGGCATTTTATTACTAGTAATTAAGCACTTTTGCAATTTTATTCGCATTTCCAAAAGATTTTCCCAGACTTTCAATTGATTTCTTACAGAATTTCCTTTTTCTACTTCTGAACGTACGTTTGTAGTTGAGATGTGTTGGAAATTGAGATCTGACTTGGTTTTTCTACGTAATGGATTATCCTCATCAATTTCAGAATCTACTTCACTATCTGAATTTGATTCATTACTCTCTCCATCAGAATCTTGGTTATTATCAGAATCTGCTACATCTCTTTCTGAATCAGCATCATCATCATCATCATCATCATCATCTTCAATACTACTCTTTTGTTCAGCAGCATCCGAATCTTGCATACTATCAGCTTCACTAAAATTATTTTCCAACAGATCCTCTTCCAACTCATCACTAGATTCAATTTTTGCTTCCACCTCGTAAATATCCTTCCTTGATACTTTTTTACCTTTATACCTAAGAATAAAAAAATGTCGGTCAAATTACATAGTACATAATTTTCAACATTTCTAGCAGCAATAAAATATTTTAGCTGATATATTGGTGTTGTATAGATCATACCTTTCATCAATTTGATCTAAAAGATCGACATTCCGTTTCCTTATACTGGAATCTCGAAAATCACCATCAGAGTTGTCACTGTCTTCAAATTGTTCTACGACTTTTGCTGTTGTATCTTCAACTTCATCGTCAGAACCAAAATTCGTTGGCGCAGCTGTTACTAAACTACTTATTTTATCCGCCAAACTCGTCGTTTTCTTTTTAGACGACATATTTTATATTAAATTCACATAAACTTCACGGAAATGCAAAGAACACGTGTAGTATAAACATAACCTCACTAGCGGCACAATAGCTGACCCTTGTCGAATTGTCGGCAGGGCTTGAAGTTTCATACTTTAACAACGCCATCTAGTGGCAACGTTTTGAACTAGGATATAGCAGAACATTTAATATATTCCTGGATAATTGTATTTTAATGTCCCATATCGCTAAATATTTATATTGTATTTGTTTTGCCTGAGAGAAACTTAAAATTAATTATTGTTACATTATATTCATCGTGTGGTGGTTAGGAAAAAAATTCATATAATCAACGAAACATAATAATTATATTGACAGAAATAATACGTCAAAGAGGGTAGTTTGAATAAAATATCTGTCTAACCTAAGTAAAAAAGACCTTCATTTTGTATATACAATCATCTTATGTTTAAAACATGCATTGCCTCCATCCGCGGTCAATGTATCTTTTGATTTAGCTGCATTCTCTTTTTTTATTTCCTATCGATACCTAATATAATATATACTTTACATGGAATCATAGCGCGATTACGTATCAAGATTTCACTAAAACTAGATAACAGATTGCGATGACATTGCATCTCGCTTCCTTGGTTAAACTTTGTAAAATAAAGGACGTGTAAATGAGCAAATTTTAGCAGCGAATCGATTCCATAACACATACGATCTCTATAAGGGCGACTACTACGGCCATTAAGACGCCCATACTGAAGATGATAATGAGAATGATACAGAAGACGATCATAGTTCTAACAATTATAGCAACATGCGTAATTGTATCATTAACAATTCTAGTAGTAGTATCACAGTGTAGGCTTCTCGTCCGTAGGTTCTTCCTTGATTGGCAGAGCTGCGTTACACTCCATCAATGCAGGATTCGCAACGGCAATGATATTATCACCGCGGGACGCAATAACCTGATAAATAATCGATTTATTATTACCATTGCCAAATACAAAGGATAAAGTTACAAAATATATAAAATTTTATTTTCGCAAAGAATGAGAAATAATATCGTTACATGATCTATTACCTTTAGATTGAAATCACTTTCTTTATCAGTATTGTCAGCCTCAGCCTCATTTGTGTCCTGAAAGATAAATCCGTTTTCGTATAGCCGTAAATAGTCCAAACAGATTTCAACTAAAAAATTCTATTGGTACTCACATGCAGTGACGAGGATTCCTCGTTGGAAAATGAAAACTGACTATCCGAATCGCTGATCTCCTCGACGCTGGTGCTGAATATACCATTACTATTCTTCCGCCAAACTGGACTGAAACATTGCGAATATCTGAACATCAATATATACTTGCATACGTGTCTGATAATTCTATAGTTTCTAATATTTACGCATAGAGTGGAAAACGTTTGAAGGTCGATAGTAACCGTTTAACGCGAAGCCGTATGAACTAATGATTCTATAAAAATATAATCAATCTTTTCATACTTTTCATTGTAATGATTTATCAATAGAGACGATCCTACTAGTTATTTCTAAATAAAAATATAACTGAAGAAAAAATGTCAGTGTACTGAAACTAAAGAACCTACCGCACAAGAAGAGGAGCTACATAAATTACTAGTTTTACTTCGTTGTATTATTTCTCTGAAAGCGTATGACTTTGAAAAACGATATTTTTAAGTAATATGGAACGCACAATAATCACCTTGAACTTTCGTGTCTCCTTATAATGGAACTATTAATGTCCGTGCCGGAACAGCGAAGGTCCAACTCCGCCTAGAACAGTGAACTGCTACAGACAGTAGGAATAACAAAGGGAGATCCCCCACTAGAATGAGTTCGAAGTTAAAATTGAATACACAAATACAATATGAAAGCGACACCTTCGAACTGTAAGAAGATTAACGTAAAGTTTGAAGGTGTCGTATCAATTGAAGACATAGATGTTTATCTTATATTAAGATTGTAACAGGCCGTAACAAATCCCAAGGGTACGTTAAAAGTTAGACTACGAGTGAATAAATAAATAAATAAGTAGTAAATTTTATAACTATGTGTGATACATGCAAAAGCAAGCGCATGCACAAATTCCTCGCCAACTCCATTACTTGGCAAATATTCTCACAATCATCTCGATTATAAATAATCACTCGATCAGAATAGTCAATTAGATTTGCATGTGTTCATCATAATTCCAGACGACATTCGTAAAACCAGAATCGTAATGAATACAGTGTTCCTCCCGAAGATTCAAAGAGGAAATTGTATCGTATTCCATGCAGGTTTTAAAATTCAATCCCAAATGTCCAAAGGCAAACTCTAATCGCGGTTCTATACTTGACCTTTTGAGTTGCAGTTTTTGAAGAAATGCGAGTGGCGATTAGTGTTGCTACGTGCTCGGCGTACAGTTAGTTAGCGTGACCATGCGTCAAGTGCATCAGGTCTGTGGTCGAGGTGCATTTTTTATTCAGTGGACCCGGTAAGCTAACCTGCGTCGAGTCCTCACCCTCACCCTCCAGCTCGAGACGCCGTCGTTTCGTTCTTTCGGCATCATTCTCGTCGCCATTTTCACGTGGCCTCGTCATCGACAAGCTGCAAGGCCAATCAATCCACATGAGCGGATATCGCGCAAGAGCAATACTTCAATCTCCCCGTAGAGACCAAGAAGAAGACTTACTACTGGCTTTTCGAGTAGTGATATCCGGAATCCCGGACAACGCGTCGTGCCAGAGGGAAGAGCTCGTCCCGTCTAGTTAGAAGTGCAGGTACAAATCTGCAAATCTGTGCAGCAGCTTCGTTCACGGATACCTCGTGAAGTGTCAATGGCTTCTCAGGTTTCCTCTTGCAATCGAATCTCCCGTAGATCGCTGCATACTTCCTTATTTCCTCCATTCTTCGTGGATCACTGTCAGGCATGGCCATCACCATCTGTAGAATCAAAATTTTACGAAAGGTAATGAATGCAAGATCATACAAGAAAAGTCATGATCCTGACCTCAAGATTCTTGCAGATCTTCTTCTTCACATTATGAGGCTTAGGATCCAGAGGTCGAAGAGTAGCTGCTAGACGTTCGGCAGCTTCTGCGAGACGTTGAACTTGGGACTGCAGTAGAGTGGGTGTAGGCTGAGTAGGACTGGCTGGTGCACCGCCACCACTTGGACTAGGGGTGGTTCCACTTCCACAAGAAGATTCGCACGTACCCACCTATATTTCCAGTATTCAATTGACAATCAGACTTCGCTTAGTATGAAAAAACAACACTACCTCGGTACAGCTTTAATTAACGTCCTATTTACATTCAGATATCGGCGAGTACGGTTGACATCGATTTCAATCGTAATTCCTACACGTTGCAAAATACACGGTATATATGCTTTTTCTATGAACGAGTCTCTACAGCCGTGCCGCGCGTAAAGCACCAATCGGCAAATCGAAACGACTATACCTATCGAAGAATAAAAACTAACCTGAGCCATTTTAAGCGTAATGGAGCTGACGGCTACCTTAAAATCGGCTGGTTTCTTATGAATTTGTATGAGAATGCTTGTATGCAGGTAGAAAGTGCCGAACCAATAGATAAACGTCCAATTAGATAGTAATTGATGTGCACGTTCAAAATGGGCATGCAAGTTTTCAATTTATAGACTATACCCAACGTTTTATCATGTCATTGAATAACAATATATATATATATACACACATATATATACATACATATATGGAGTATACGATTTATCGCGTTTGCTACATTACCTGTAATACACCAGGACTATTCGAAGCGGTATAAGGCAAGGGCGGATTAGGGCTGGGACTGTGACGAAAAGTAGATGAAGCCACTGATGCGTTGACAGTCGTAGGTGGCACGACTGGGCTAGCGCTACGACAAGGTAAAGGGATGAGTGGTACATGCGTCGCGACATATGGCGTCGGCGTCTGAGACGTCGTTGTGAATCCTGTGGGATTTCCTTGCGGTCTTGGACTCACGCAGGGGAATCCAACCACTGATGTTTTGCAGGATGTATTCGGGGGAACGACCGGTGTCTGGAACAAGGCTGAAATGACGCAGAGAGTAATAATTTGAGTGGTAATTACGTTATTGAAATGCATATATAGAAGAGAATCGAAATGTATATGATACCAGGATTGGTGAGCCATTCTTGCAGAGCTTTCTGAAGCCTTCTCACGTGAAGCGGTTTGCTCGCCATATTGACCAACGCCATTATTTCCAGGAACTCCTCTTCGCCGGCATCGCACAATTGCTGAACGTCATCGCCACCTTTCGAAGGTATAGACAAATATAGGTATTTTACGTCCATCTTCAATACAAACAATGCAAGCTTACCCATTTGCAGAAGAGTGTCATAATATCCTAGAAGAGACGCGCGCTGCATCACCCTGTATAATTGTAGTTCAGCTTCGTTTTGAGGCACCGACGTTTGCACCACTGTAAAACAAGAATACCCTGTCAGTCGATAATCACGATAATCATCCTTACGATCCGACAATTAATTACAGTGCAATTACCTGCTCGTAAAGTATAAATAATTGAAAGAAAGTCATTCGAGAACTCGCAGAAATAAGTAGGACGTAAAATAAAATAATAATAAAATTATTTATCACATTTTATCCGTTACCAGTTAAAATGGACATTTTCTGCAGGATCTCGATATACGTCTTCCCAAGAATTAATTGACGCCCAATCAATCGTTGATTAATCATATAATCATTGAAACCTTCATGCACGCAGAGTACTTGAGGTACGAAGGCAGGGTCAATATCGAAGTGCAACAAGAAGAGTAACCAGGACAGTTGATTTCTTACCGATTTACCAGACCGTGTCTACAGGAATCATCGGTTCCCTTTTTGTTTTCCACGTTTAAACACGACCTTTACCTGGGCTTCACAGTTTTGCTCTCATTCTCAGCCTTCAACCCGTCAACCCCCATCGCATCACTTTTACTCTATATACTCGACTTCTCCTCTGGACCTCCCCACTCATCTCACTCGGTAGGTACGGAGGAGGCGAACGCGCGGTCAGGGTGTCCAACTAGTTTCTTGCAAATTTCGAGGAACTGCAAGAAAAAGTGGCGCGTTGCCGGCGTGCACACACGTACCGCGTATAAATTAATACTGGGGGAGAAGAGTCGAGAAGGAGAGAATGAAAAAACTGGCCGTCGGGTCTTATTACGAGCTGGGGCCGGTCTCACGCTATACGCGCTCCAACATCCCAGCACACGGTGACTCGCTTCGCGAGATTCTTACGACCGACGCAGACCTGGATGCAATTGTGACTAGAGTCACGGAGGAAATAGAGATATAAAGAACGTATCCCGTAGGCACGATTTTTCATACCGATTCACCGGAACTCTCCGTTCGAGCGTCGGATGCGAATTGCATTTTATTGTTTTACACAGAAGAGTCAAGGAAGCATGGCGACGACTCGTTGCGATTATTTCAGGAATTAATTGACTAATGACTGACCGATGGTCATAGCGACTCTCTGCTATCCCCGAATTACGAGTGTATCATCCTTTTCTCTTATTTTCCCTATTCCCGCGTGGATTTACCATGCGTACATGACCGTCCTGACCGTCCGCTAGCCTGTCATTTACATAACGACTTTTTTGGCACGAGGTGTCGTTTTTATCGCACGGGAACGTGATGCGAGCCGGAGCGTCTCCCGCTCTTGCGGTCAGGCACGCCAGTACGCGACGTGGGGAGAAAACCTGATCCCCTGGCTCCCTGGGAACCTGGCGGCATCGTTTCCTATACGTATAACATGGAGCCAGAGGTATAGGCGAGGACCGCTGACGTCTCCGTACGCTCTCGCAGGTGCTCCTTCACGGGGAGGAAGAAAGAGGGTACATTTAAAAGTGAACTTTCCAAAGAATCCATCTACTCGGAATCCTAATCTATCTCTTCTTCGTGAGATATCTCCTCCGGGCACCCCTCCTGCTGATTATGGAATGCAGATGCCTGGCTGAACTAACAAACTCGATGAAGGAATTACAAAAATTCTAGCAAAAATCCAAGTCAATTATTTACACGAGAACATCGTTTCTACGATATAACAATGGTTTTTTTTTAATAAAAATTTATTACTTTTAAAAAAATTATTAAATTTTCTTTAAATTCTTCTTATTGTCTTCGTGTCTGTGACACTAACATGGGTCAGGGATTCTGTTATGAATTTTCGACGTATTACCCTTTCGTGTGCTTTTACCATAAACCATCCAGCGTTACGCCCACATCAGTTTGTTTCAATTCGCAAAAGTGCAGGGCCGCATGCACGATCGCAATTTTTATCCACTGGCCACGCATTTTTCCATGGCAAGGGAGGTCGAGGAGGTACCGCGTTCTTTGTCCGATACTTCACGGAGCGGGCGCTCGATCACAAAAACGGGTCTAGTTTCTTAGGAGCGCCCGTTCGCGCGGCGGCGGTTAGTATTTCGCTTTTTGCCGGCATTGTAATCAAGGAAGGGTTAGGTGAGTTTTTGCCCTGTGCTCCCGCCCGGACAAAACACCGGGCAGATGGACTGAGTCGCCGCTGGCTCTGCCATCTCCTCGCTCTTCCAACGTCCTTCCACCCTCTCGGCGAGCAGCTTGGCCCCATCTCTATGCTACTCATCCCTTAAGAAAAATTATCCAAAATCCCCTTACGCGCGAAAGGTTGGATGCGAGACCTTTGAAAAAATTAGCAGGAAGTGAGTCGGTTGACGCACGTATTAGCGGACTTTATCTGACGATTCAGCTTTAATAATATAATACTGAATATTTCGTTAGATAATTTTTTTTTGATCGATACGTTGAATTATTTCTAAAGGTGACTCATTTTTTTTAATGGTACTTCTGGAAGGGCATTGGTGTATACTGCTTGTATCCTATTGAACGTAAGGGTTGGTTACCATCACCCATAGGCTGGGGCCCTAAGGGTCTGAGGCGGGTACGGCCCACAGTTCTGCTCCCTTAAAAGTAACCCCTCTGCCACTCCTTCCTATTAAATTTTCAAGTTTCTACCCCCTCTTTTAATTTCTACTCGGGAAAAATGGCCGATGCCTCCTCTTACCATATACTTTCTATACTTACTTTTTAGAATAATTCATAACAATCCTTGACTGAATTTTTCAATACAAAATTCTTTGCAACTTTGTACGCGGAAAATAAACTGGATAAATGAGTCATATGATTTGATTAAACTTATCGATTGTGCAATGTATTCCACATGTGATTACATCTAAAATTTCTAAAAAAAAAAATTCGCAAAATATATATATATTATGTACATAATAATCAATTACATTAATACGATTCATACGATTAAGTACAAAATGATTAAGCATGTCCATAACAAGTTTAACCGTAAGTGCCAGTTGCCCTGGCATAAGCTTTTATGAAAAGTTGCCTTTATCAAAAACCCATCCCTATACCTAACTACGTCTAAAAGATGCGATCGAGCCACAGCATCGGATTCTTAGTTAAAACTGAAAACTTGAATAATTTATACATATATCTATACTCGATTCGACTCAATAATTTTTCGTAAAAGAAATAAATCCCGAAGGACAGAGGATTTCCGGCAATCCCACAGGATCTGACTGCTGCGTTCGATGTCAGGATGGACTTCTTTTTCCAATTTTTTTTTATCTATAAGATTTTCATTTCATACATAATTACCTCGCTGAATATAAAGGAGTTCCCACAGGAGAGTCTACGAATAAATTAGAAGGCCCTAAGTTAAGCTTTTTTTCTTATAAACCCCTCACGAGCAAAAGGGGTGAAGGCACAATTTTTTTTTGTTCTAAGCGATAATCCCAAAGGGCGATGGAACGGAGCGCCCGCGCGTCCTACCTGTCCGAACTTTGAGGGGGGAAATTACGGCGGGGTCCATCTTGGCGACCCTTGTTGTCTTCTCACCCTTCCACGCATATGCATATCGAGACTCTTTCACCCCTCAGCGCGAATTCACGAGGAGGAAAAACGGAGGACGAAAAAGAGATGAAATAAAAAAAAGTGAGAGAGAGATAGAGAAGGTATATCGAAGGAGCCAGCGAAAAAACAAAAAAAGGTCCGAAAGGGCCGCGCTTCTTTCTCAGGCCTTTTTTGCCTCTCGTTACGAAACACTTTTTTCCCCTGCTCACTTTTTGCGTCGTTCCACGCTCGTCGCTGAGAATCCCGCGATGAGAAGACTTTTTTTTCCAACCTTCATTTCATTGGCCGCTTCGCCTCGGACTGCTCTCGATTCGACGCGCTTCGACGGACAAGCCAGGAAGAGAGGAGCACTACAATTTTGCAAGAGACACTAACATTGATTTAAAACAATGGCAATAACGATTTATCAGCAACCCAAAACCTCTCTGGGATAAAGTTCAAAATTTGTGTGATTCACTCACGTCAATTTTTTTTCCAACTCGATAAAATTTTCACGAGGGTCTAATATCGACCATGTGTGGTCGGCTGAGGTTGACAATGGTGACGTATTGCAAATGAAACAAAACAAACACAGACATTCTCGTACAGCACGATGGAGGTGTGTATGAGTGGGCGTGAGACAGGGTCATCGCAGACCCCACGGCAAGATCGAGGGCAAAGAAGGATCGTGAGTCGCAGGATCGATCGTCCAGAATAGTTTTTCTCCCCCCTCGACAAAAACGACGCCCTAGCAACGAGCAACCCTTTCTTGTCTCTCCTATAAGAGATCCAAAAAAAAAGGTTGGAACTGTCGAAAAAATTCATTTATTCACACAAGAAGCCTGTGGGAAATCTACTTTTTTTTTTCAATCTCTTCATCGCCTAACCCTACAGTTTCCTCCTTGTCATTCCAATCAAATGTTCCACTTTCTCCTTTTCTTTCTATCCTCTCACCCGCGCTCTCACAATCAGACTACACTCCGATCCGAGTTCCCTTAATGCCTCTCGCATTTGCGTTCTCGACCTCTCTTCTATTACCCTTATCATCCCATATACTCACTGTCCTAATTTAAATATGTTTGTCAGCCGTCTGGTGCGCGCTCTAATCTGTCTCTCTCTTTCTTTCTGAGTCTTCGTTTCATTTTTATACGCATTGTTGAACGTACATGACTTTTTTATTTGCGTCAAAATATTTTCGCAGCCAGATATCCTTAACGCGACCTCTGGACTTTTCTATTTATTCGATTTATTTTCCTGGGATTCGTCAGCCCGTGGCGAGATGAGTAGTGCGAGTGCAGTCGAGGCTACGCGTCATTTTCCACAGAGCACTCGCGCGCCAAACTTGAATGCGCATCTCTTGTGACTTTGCTCTCTTTCCTTCCCTCCCCCCTCTCTCTCTCCATCATTGCGATTAGCAAAAAGTAACACGGATTCATATATATGTATTTTAAAAACAACACGACAGATTCCTCTAATGATCACAGTACACTTCTTTTTCTCTCTCCCTCCATTCTCTTTTACGCTACACGAATATATGTATTTATTATTGCGTATCTTGAAGTTTAGTGTCTGATTTCTTAAATTAAGTTTTCATTGAATAAGATTTACTGGCTAGATATTTTTATACGACCGTATGATTTCTATGTTCAACATATGTATGCCAGTAAACGTGACAGAGGTCTTTTCAAGTCCCTCAAACGATTCACGTAGTAGGTACCCCTTTTTCCGTTGCCCGTTCGAATTAAGATGCATTCGAGTGCAGCCACCCACCGGTGAAACGATTTGATGGTATTCAGATTATATTCAGAGGTATTTTCTGCGTCGACATTTAATATAAGAAGGGACGCAGGCTGTACAGCCGAAAAGGAACGAAAGACCTCGTTAGTATAAGCAGCTGTATCTATAAAGAAACCAAGCGGATCTGCCTGGAAAATCTAAAGCGGCCACTCTCGCGATTACTTTTCTTCTGTAGTTCGCGATATATGTACTAGTCCGTTATGAGTTAAGGTAAAAAGAAATGAATGTAAAAAGTGCCTAGCAACGATTTAAAAAAAACGTCGCAAATCGTATAACATTTTTCATGTTATCCGCATCGAGCCGATTTCAAGAACGATTCGATTCTGAAGTCGCCATGTTTGTCTGACGAATTTCTCAGAATTCTCGAGTGTGACGTAGTCATAGCGCATAGGTTTTTTGTGGTCTGGAACGATTTTGACTGACTGACGCAGAACGAAATAGAAAAAATTTTAAAAAACCCAGTGCAAAAGGGGACCCCGTTTATCCAGGTGGATCCTGTGTACACGTATATGTATTACGTCTAATTAGGTCTACTAGGATTCCTACGTCACTGTCTGTTTCTCACCGGCAATTTCGAATACGGAGAAACGGGCCACGGAATGGAGCAAAACCATGAAATACTTTTTTTTCCCTTGCCGCACAACCGGCCGGATCGTTGTGTACGGCTCCTGACGATGTTTGTCTCGTAAGAAAGCGCAAAAACGATTCTCGCAATACTAGCGCCGAAAGCGGAAGAAAAAGTTACTTTTTGCTTGGGTCCGCGCTTTTTTCTCATAGGGTGAGTCATCTCATTTCGCGAGAGACGCCAACCGAGTTGAATCGCTAGAATGCCCGCGTCGTTTCGTTACTCGAGTCATTGAATTCGAGATCACTGACAATTGTCTCATTTACATGACTCATATTCATGAATATTCTAGAAAAGCATATATTTTCATAATTATTATTATTATATTGATTAGTTTAAATATCAATTTTCACAATAATTCGATGCATATAAACGCATCTTTCGTACAATATTCAATTGCCTATATTGGCAATGCAGAAACGATAGAACCGAATGACAGAAGTCTGAGTTGTAAGTATTATAATACATTCAAGGTAGTCTGAGATTGTACGCGCATCATCTCATCAATTAGATTAATTAGTCTACTTAATTATATTATAATATATACATATTAACTTACGGGTGCCGTTGGCGTTTCTGCTGAATATCCTGGGTACGGTAGGTTGCTGCTGATGTCCAGAGGGTTGGGAGGACGGTGGGCTGGAAACGACGACGCTTTGCGTTGCGATACCGGCCGTGAGGACGTTACCGGAGACCGAGGATATAGGAGCAGGCACGGGGGAGGGCGTCCCGACGCCTCGTGGCGCCTCCTCGGTCGACCCGGTGCACACTCCGACTCGAGTCTCCATCCCTGACCTCACTGTCCTACTCCTGGACGACCAGTCCAGAACGCAAAATCCCATCCAACTACAGACATTCGCGTGCCACGCGTCTACTATACGTTACCGGTACGCTATATACTCTAACTCTACTAACTCTCAACACAAACGGTCTTTTCCTCTCACTCGCTCTCTCTTATTATACTCTACTCTCCTCCTCTCTTCCTTTCTCTCTCTCTCTCTCCCTCTACTAACGCACTATATCCTCGTGTCGCTTACTATACTACTGCACTTCGCGCCACGAGGTTACTGTGACTCCGCTTACGATGCCGGCGCGCACTAATTCTGTCAATTTTCAATCCCCACAGGTAACGAATACACGGAGACAGATACCTGCGACTTAATGACGCAAGTACAGAAAATTAGCAAAGACTCGTGAGGGGGTGACAGGTCGAAAAAATATACAAGAAGTTGTCCAAGATAAATCCAAAGGCAGAAAGTTGAAAAAAAAAAACAAGGATAAGAAGGAAGAATCGTAAAACATTAAATCTATGGCATTCCCAGACAGAATAATCTTTTCTACGTTCAAACTATACACCCTTCAAGCTTTTGTTTTGAAATTAATACATGGTAAAACACATTTAACGTTCTTAACTAGAGATAAGGTTCTTGGAAGTACAGTATGAAGAAGAAATCAATCCACCCTAAGAAATGAAGAAAGAGTAATTCACACCGAAAATGTTTTTAAGAGTAAAGGACGGAAGACAAGCGACTCTTTGCAATATCAGTGATAAAAAAGTTATTTCTAATATGCCCAGATCGTGGTAAGAATAATCGGCAGCGTTGGAGCGGGCGTGTTTGTTTATTCACGGTAATAATTGTCACAACGATCGACAGAGCGCGTCCGCACTCACGTCCTCCCTCAAAGCACTGTTCGACAATTCACGAAAATATTAAGTGATGAGAAACAACGAAACGATCCGAACGGTAGCGTGCTGCACATTGTTTGTCAGGGAGTGAGTCTGTGGCTGTCGGAGAGAATATCTGCCCCATTCTCCGACCCCCCCTCTATCGTCTCCTCCTCCTCCTCCCACCACAGAATGTCGGCGTGCATCACCCCACCCTCGTGTTCGGACTCCCACCCTGTAGTATATAGTACGGGCCACCTCCTCCCTCCGTACCCTCCACCATGGGTCCCCACTACTCTTTCCTGTCCTCGCTACGCTCCACCCTGCCCTTGCAGCCGCATAAAAAGCAGCCCCCACCCCTGACGGAAGGAGAGATAGAAAGTGGGTGCGAGTGAGATGTGATTACATAAAAAGTAGCTTCCCTCTCTTTGGCTACCCCACCCTTATATCTCGTAAAACCCCTGTACGACCGTACGACCCCTTTACTACCACCATCTATGCCACTACCACCGTAGTCCTACCCGTGTCACCGATACTAGCGTCACTGGTACCAAAGCTACGTCGGGAGGAACCGACATTTTTGCAGGCTTCTACTTTACTAAATCCCCCTTTAAAATTCTCCTCTTCTCGATTCTCTCCTTGCTGCACCGCTGTGCTCTTGTGATTCGTTCAACCCCGTCTTTCTCTCTCACCGTCACTGCGTCTATAGATGTATTTCTCTTTTCATCCCTTTAATTTTATTACTCTTATTTTCGCGCGCGGGCTCGTCTCCTTCCTCCATTATACCTCTTCCACGTTCAACCCCCTTGCGGAAAGACTTTTATTTTTCACGCGAAAAAACTGCAGGAAAGGGTTCTTGCCGTTGGACCGTTACTGCACAAGAAGTTTTTTTGTGTGCCGCGACTGGAAAACCATCGGAGAGCGTTCTCTTGTTTGTAGGTATTTGCATAAAAGGGAATAACGTTGGTAGCCGATCGCCTTCGGTCATCTTACGGGTAACTAAATTGATTTCTCAATGACTATCGCGTGTAATCGTCAAGTGAAAGTGCCGATCGGTGAAAATTTCGGCAGTTGTAAAAAACAATTTATTTACGTATCGTCATCCGGCTTTATTATGGCTCTTGAAATAAAGGTAACGTCGATGGCGAATTTGAGAAATCTAAGAATATTGTGCTACGCTCATCTTGATTTATCGAATTATCAGCTACATTGAAAAAAAGAGCCGCCTCACCGCTATTTGTTTCAACACTTTTCTAAGAGAAAATCCTCTTTTTCTTCGTTCGGTTCAGTAAGTTGTGACTATTGAATGGGAATGAGAATTAGAAAGAAAAAAATGGATCCGTTGTCTCGGTGCAAGGGTTGCACTCAGACGATGAAGACTCAGAAGAATCATTATACCTTATAATCTATGCCTGTGTATTCCTTCTCACGCAGAATCCAAATCTGCAGTTGCGACCAGGCAAAAAACAAAAGTCGGGATTAAGGGGAGACACAATATTTCTTGGGTCAGAGTCAGGTATGCAAATTTTCCCAAGGCCTGAGAACTTCCGAAAGGGGTGCACACGGTGGCCAGTTTTTTGACCACAGTACTTTCTCGTGAGAAGGAAAAGCGATAAAAAATTGAAGCCCTACCCCATAGGAGGACTCATGTGAACCATCCTTCAAAGGGTTCGAATGCTATTATGCTAATACATCATATGATAGTACCCTGTTAAGGCATCTAATTCCGGGTATACGATTTCCGGTTAAGTGAAAAAAAAAAATTAGAATTTAATCGACGGGTGTTCAAAATCAAATCACGATAAAACAAAAATAAAATAGATAAATACATTGTCATTTGAATAATGATAAAATTTTTCCGGTATAACGCAAATACCACATACTGTATGTAAATCATAGAAATTAGCATTTCTATTAAAAAAAATAATAATGACGCAATTTGCCATTTTACCCAAGTCTTTACTTCTTTAAACAAATTTGTAGACATTGTGATAGTAACGGCTTTAAAAAAAATTTCAAAATTATGTAAATCACATGATAAATGAGCAGTACTTTTGAAATTATATTACCGGGATGATTACTTAAGGAAATAAAAAGATAATACACATGAACCAAGTAAATGAACCATTTTCCAACGATCATGTCCCACATCTTAAATATACATGGTATAAGATTTCTCAGTGGATGGTTCGTAGGCGATTCTCAACCTATTACATTTTTTTTTGTGATGCTAATAGTGAACCGTCTGTGGCAGATGGCGCCTTGCGCGTAACCTTATTTTGTCTTCTACATTTTTTTATACGCAATGAAAAAACTTTTACGTTTGCTGTTATGCTACTCTCTTGTATGCTAATGAGTTCGTATCGCAGTTCGAGCAATACGACGATTCAATGTTCAATGTTTTATCACGAAAGTTATTTTTCAATTCAATGAAAGGGATATAATTTCATTATTATTATCATTATGGATAGTAAGAATTTTAAAGAATTTACAGGAAAATATAATTCTTGAAAATTTATATTTAATATTACAAGGGCCAAACAAAATTGTAGCATTACGCGATTAAAACTTAAGATACATTTATGATTAACGTGTTCAGTTCCCATTAGGGCTTATTACATTCGAAAGTCCTTAGGGTTGAAAATGTTGAAACATCAAATTAAGTACATACACGTTTGGATGAGGTGTTAATGGAGATGTATCCATTATGCAAAATCGTTTTATAAAAATGTAAAAAAAAAGGATGTGTAAGGACGTTGGTGAAATTGCTTATCGTTATTCTACGTTCTAATAGTGTAAGGTAAGCCGTGGGTTAACGCTGGGCTTCGTCATTATTTTAGTTGAGTTATTAGCATCGATAAAAATGTTTTTTTTTTCTCTTCGCTTAGGAACTTATAGATACAGCAGCCATTTTCTATGAAAAATTTTTGTTTGCGAATAAACCTAGGTGTCAACTATTAAAAATCCAGTGTTGTCTTATCCTCTAGAAAATGCAAGTCTTTAGCATAAATAATACTTTGCTATTGCTTCAGATAATACGTGGCAGTGTTTAGGAAAGTTTTTTGTTTTTGTTTTATCTTTCAGAAATGAAAGCTGGGTAACGGGCAGATTGTTAATAAAGCCTTGTACTATTCAGACGCAGCCATATTCGTACCAAACTGAGCTGCCTGTTTTTGGATCTTTATCACTAGGAGTGTCTACGAGGACCTCATCATGTTCCGAATCTTTTACTCCCGTAGTGCTAAGATTTTTCGATTCGTTTATCACCGCGGAGACTTTGTTGTATATTAAAAATGGTCTTGCTTCACTTTGCTGTTCGGCTCTTCCACTCTGTTCGACTGGATTCGCACGACCATCTTCCTCTGGCTGTTGTAATGTGTCACTCACTCTTTTATCCGGCTACGTTTTAAATGATCGACAGTTTAGTGCCTAATAAAATTGATTAGATCTGTAAAATCAAGAAAAAATTACTTACTGTTAACGATGAACTAGGTGGTGGGGAATCATCTGTGTAATAAACTGTTCTTCGTGTTCCTGGATGACCAAGAGATAAGGATTCGTTTGCGAGACCACTAGTCTCTGGAGAATCTAATCAATAATGTCACGATAACATAGACCATATTACTTTCGCATTAAATGATATATGAATGGTGCTAATTATATGTCAATAATTGCACGGAGAATTCCTACCTGTAAGATGATGATCGTCGACACTTGCGTCAGAATCATTTCCTCCAGATTCTGATTCGTATGTTTTACCCTCCACTGGCTTAACGTCCTCAGCCCAGGAACGTCGATTCTAAAAAGTTCAGTGAATCAATTATTAGATATATGTACAATATATTAAATGTTGCAATTTATGTAATACCTTGCTAAGTAATTCTGAACCTGCTTTCTTTACTCTTCTAACAAAACTTGCTCCAAAGCTTTTCCTGAAATAGAAATATAGACAGATGAACGAGACTGCGAAAGATAATATGTTGTTCACGTACTTTTTTGTAGAGCAATTTTCAAGTTTTCTGTAGTGCTCCATAATTTTTTCTTCGAGCTTCTCTTTTTGCCTGTACAAGTGATTCACCTTATCCCTAGAAAATAGAATTTATTCGATTCACCTCTTAGAATTTGTAGATTATTGCAAAACGTTTAAAACGCTGATTACATTATACTCACGTGAACATTTTTTCTTCCATGTGATACTGTTCTTTGTCTTCTAGAGAGTGCGTCAAGAGTTCGTGGTATTGGTTGAACAATAAACTTATATGATCCATTAGCGAACGTCTGTCATTATCTAAACCAGAGTACATCTGCAGTAGCATCTAAAAAGCACCGACAAGGTAATTTAATTTAGACATATTGTGTACTATACCTTTATATAATACGCAATAAAAGAATGTTCATACCTCGCACCGTTGATTTAATTTACTGATCTGAAGTTCCAAAGTAGAACATCGCTCATCTTTGGAGCTTAATTGACCTTGCATCTCAGTAAGTTTAAGACTCAGCCGATTACATTCAACTTTATTTTTCCTGTAATCCTCCTGCAAGTTTCTATAGTCTCCCTTAACTTTCTCCAATGTCGTATATAATTTTCTAAAGTCTTCCTGTTGATAGAAAACAAATTTAAGATTTAACAAGCTAATTACACACAACGCGAGTAGAATACAATTCACTAATTACTTTCAACTTAGAATGTTCTCCTCTCAAATTATTCAAAGACTTAGCATTGTCGGTCAAAGTTTCTCTTTCAGTTTGTAAAGTTTTAGTTTTCGTCTCCAACATTTCAATAGTCTCACGCAAAACCCGTGTCTCATTCTTCACATCTCTTGAATTTATCTTAAGAGCTTCCCGTTCTCTTAGTAAATTTTCATATTCGGTGTTCAGTTGTTCATGCAGCGACTGGAGAGTCACTTGATCATGTATCAGTTGCGTATGTGCCCGTTGCTGAGCAATACGTTCCTTCAAGAGCTGAAAAAAAATAATGGATTCTTTATATAAAGATAATTGATAAGGATGATGTATATAAGCAATACAAAATGACTAACGTAGAAAAATAAACGAACGCAGTAATTACCTCTTCTTTTTCAGCTACCAGCTGCGAATTAGCAAGTTGTAGAGCGGTGTGTTGTGTTGCCAGAGAGGAACTTTGTGATTGCAAAGTAGTTACAGATACTTGAAGTCTTGCATTATCTGATAACAGATTTTCGGATGCTGCTTGAAGATCTGCTAGTTTAATATGCAAGCTTTCTTGTTCCTTCTAGAAAAATAATAAACGGATTATTACATTTAATTTTTATTGCTCCAAAATTATAATGAATATTAATTCGCATTTAAGTGATACCTTAAGTAATTCCACTGTTTCCAGTGAACTGTTATTTTTCTTCGAGTCTTCGTTAGATATGGAATTTGTAGATTCGGTAGACGCTTTGCTACAATTGCACTGCGTTTCTGAAGCTATTGATTTTTTAACGCGATCTACAATTTCCGGAACTTGTGAAATTCTATGCAATTTTTAATTAAATTATTTAATGAATATTGATAATAAATAGAATATCAATGCAACTAAATCCAATACCTTTCTACAATATCTTCCGGTGAAAGAGACAATAAGGTACCGATGTTTAGTCCAAATTTCTCTAATGCAGTATGCAGCTGTTGATTGTTCAATTTCTCGGCTACAAGATTAGATTGCAAAGTTTCCAATGTTTCTCTGTCGATCGCAGCACGTGAATCTAATTCTTTGCTAGATCTCTCTATCTCTTGTAATCTGCAACAGGTAACAATAGCAATTTACAAAATTTATAACAAAGATACTACTTATATATTAAAAATCGTTAACGTACCTTGAAATTTGTGCAATTGAATTCCCAACTTCCTGTTCGAGCTGAGTAGCTCTTCTCTCCAAAACTTCTATCGTATTCGTTGCTTTGTCTAGAGCCACGTCTTTTTCCTATAACAATAATAGTGTAATATATAGTCACCAAGACAATCGGTCCAGACTCGTGCCACGTACAGGCAAACGGCCGACCGAACATTTTTACCGGAACTACTATGCTTACCTCGATTGTTTCACGATATTTATGTATATCGCGCTGAGCGATTTCCTTTTCTTTCTCTAAAGCAGCGAGTTTTGATTCAAGATCAGAGCATCTCGATTTTGCATCATGCGCATCGTTCCGAACACTTTTAAGTTCCTCGAGCTTTTGATTTGCAAGTTCCAAAGAGCGTTCCAAATCGTCCGCCCGTCTTTGAGCACTTTCCAGTAGGGACTGTATTCTCTGCTTTTCTTTTACAGCAGTCTCATAAGATTTTTCTAATTCTATGGATTTTGCATGCTCGGCCTGGCAAAAAGTAACGATCAGAAAATAAAATCGTTAATTGAAGTAATTTTGACAAAGACCTGGAATTCTTGTTGCTGCTTGTCAGATGAAACTCGTTGATTTTTAAGGGAATTTTGCAGTTTCTTATTTTCCTCAAGAGCCTGCTTGCACACCAATTCCAAATCTGCATTCTGCTGTGACAGTCTTTCGCAGTTGTCATTTAAAGCATCAACTTTGAGAGATAGTTTTTTCTTCTCCTTTTCGAGTTCCAATACTCGTGACGAACTTTCATGAAATGAATTTTCCTTCAATGAATCAATCAACGTTATTAAACGACGATTCTCCAGCTCCAATTTTAATGCTCGTGTCTGGGCATTATTCGTTAACTGTTCGGATAGTCTGTTGTCAGCAGTTACTAAAAGGCAGGTAACAAATGTTATTTTAATACAGCAATTAGCTATATAATTATTAATTGATTTCATATTGATAATAATAAGCATACCTGCTTCTTCAGAATCGCTAATAGATTCTGATAATGCAGCCTCGTTAGCTGCAGCTTTTGTTAATCTATGTAATTCAGAATTTTCATCGCACAATTCCTGATATTTTTCTTTATCTGCAGCCCTCTCCTGCACATTTTTCAATTTTTAACTTTTTTCATTCTAACATCAAGCAGTCTGTATTTTTTAATATTTACCAAAGCCACGTCGTTGAGAAGTTGTTTATATTTTATAATCTCAGACTCAAGTTCTAAAACTTTATCAGCTCGTCTTCTTGATGAACTTAGTTGCTCCTCTAACATCTCCCTGGTCTCCATCAGTACTCTAGAATACGTCAAATAGTAATTCGAAAAACGTATATTCTATATTTTCTCTATACAAAAGTTATTAAACAATATAATGTTGATTAAGAATAATCATTATACAGAAATTAGTAAAGTGGAATAATCTTTTAGATCTTTATCTCTGACGATTGGTAGGCATAATGAATACACTTGTCAAAATGTTTGATAGCTCTATACTATTCAATTATCCATTTTATCAACAATGTCTTAAGCTTTATTTGTTTCTGAAGCTAAATATTCTACTGATTAATGTAAATTATATTTCCTAACTCCTAATTATATTTACCGTTTATTATTAAAATAATAATAATAATACATACCTATTATCTTCACGAAGTTCTTCGATGCGCGTTTTATAAAACTCGATGTCAGTTAGTTTTTCTCTATATCGTGCCACTTCCATTTCTAGACGATCGGCTCGTTCTGCTTTTTCGATTACAGCATCCAACTCATCCCTGTAGGATTTCGCTGTACGAGCTTCATGAATTAATTCTTGATTCTATAAAAAATAGGATATATTTAGAATACTTTGAAATGCTGTAGAATAGGTTAATTAATAATTATTTACCTCTTGTTTCAATTTAGTTACTACTGTTCTATTGTGTTCAAGCTCCTCCTTGCATTCGAGCAAAGCTTCTGTCTTTTCTTCTCTACAAGCATAGAAAATATGATCATAAAGTAGTACTAGTACTCACGATGAATACTGTAATCTGCATACTTACAACTCTTGCCGTTGTTTTCTCACTTTTGATTTCCAATCAGCAAGTTCAACTGCATAATGATGACTGTCTTCTCTTTCTGATTTGGATATAGAGTTGGATTGCTGGGCTTTACTGATTTCTTCTATTTCTACACTAACAGAAGAATCGTTTCTTTCTGGGATCTCATTTATTGTTGCACCTTTCCATTTCTATTAAACAAATTATATGGTTCTTTATATGTAATCCAGACTTATTTGAAAATTGTATATTCATTTAATAGCAGACTAGTCAATGCACAGCACATACTTCACGATATAAATCTCGTTCCTGGACCAATTTTTTGATTTGCGTAAATAGAACTCCCATATTAACACTGTCCATTGAATCTTGTGTTATGACAATATCCTGATAGTCGGTAACCTGTTGGAATCAATGACAAAAATATATATCTAATATCATTCACTAATTTCCTTATTCCAGCTATTATCTGGAAGATGCAGCACCTGCTTGATACAATCCACAATTGCAAGCTGTGTATCTACAGCCAATTCTTTAATTCTTGTAATAAACGTTTCCTTGTTAGGACATTGTACAGCACATCCAAGTAGTAAAAGTAACATCAACTTCATATCTCCTATGTACAATTCTGGCTCTTTTCCCAAACTTGTATAATTTGGTAACGTAAGTATAACATGCCCCAACTCTTCTTCATAAAATTGTTTCATATTTCCTACAATTAGCTCCAGATTCTTTGTTCGAATTGAAATATTTCCACCACTGGGAATCACACCATCATGCACAGGTTCTGGATCACTAGAAATTTTATGCACACTGTTTATTCCTAATACTAAACTTTATTACAGTTTTATAAAATACTAAAATCCAAAGAGAGACTTACATTTGAAGAAAAACGCTGTGTAACAGAACTCCGTCGACCAAATCTTCATAATTAGTTAAAGAGTCAGGATCCTCAAGGCAACTGATAAACTATTATACAAAAAAAAACATAAAATGCATAACATGATAAACAGATTGATAACAGATTATGTTTAATGTCAATAGCTCAATCATATGGTAATAACAAAGAATGTAATAATAATATCGAGAGATACTAACATAGAGAAGTTTATTATAAAAATCCTAAAGGCTACATGAATACAAATAAGTCTCAAAACAAACAAAATGAAGTTCAATTTTCTAAGGAAACATTATTAAAGGAGATACAAACAATCTATAATAGAGTTTCTTTGACTTTAGGTTATATTGATTGAATAGAGTAGCTCGTTTATTTATTCCTAAGAATACATGGCCTAAAAAAGCATATAATTAATCCTACAATGAATAATACTAATGTTTACTCACCCAAGTCACCAAGGGTCCCGACAAGAGTTCGTCTATTTCTGAAGACGGCATTTTTCACATATCACTCGCAATCAAAATAATCTCATCAACACCGTGATCTTCTAATTAATCGAGTCATTATTTTGCCATAGAAAACACCTTAGAGCTAACAATCATCAGAAACTATTGCACAAAATAATAGATAATCCAAATGAACGCTAAGGAATCTGAAGCAGACCGTAATAATCAATCATACGAAGAAAATCAGAGCTCACTTAACAATTCCTAAAGTAAGTTCTAATCTGATAATCACATTACTCCACAATTACACGGAATTTGCAATCACTGAAGGCAATGAAAAATAGAGTAAACAAAACTGCCAAGTACTATGCCATTCACTGATCGTCCGGTTGTACGTATGTCAACGGTATGTACAAACCAGTACAAACTGTAGGACTTTCTCAACATCCGGTCTTATCTCGCCTACCAATAAACTTGAATACTGAATTCGCAATGACACAACGAGAAAGGGAATAGCTTCAAATAGCGCAAGGTTGATCTAATATTCAGATTTGAACAGGGTCCGTGTTATTACAGCACCTCAGCTTTGTCTTATTTGGAAAAAGACTGTTGACAAAACTGTATAACAGTACAATAATAATAGCGGTAAACTTATCCGAAGTACCGACACTTTAAGATGGTGTTTGGGATGAACGATTTTCTTCGCTATTCGCTGTGCTGATTACTTATGTACGTACACAGAGAAAGTATGGCACTCGATATATATACATAGTAGAATGTATTCTTATTAAAGTACAGTTAGAATTAAGTTGTATCACTTGTAAAATAACGTTAATCCAGCCTTTCGCCTGGTTATAGATATGAAATTAAGGAACTGTACATACAAGGGTCAATTATTAATAGATAATGAAGAAAAAGGTCAATTCTTATAAATTATTGGATAGTGTTAAAAAACATTGATATTCGTTGATCATGCGCGATTCCTTGGGAAATGCACTTTCAGATGGTCCAATCCAGTTTCCCAATTCGCGGAAAAATTAACGAAGGTTACATGGAAATCGTTATACATAGATGATGGTGTCGTGGGTGTCGTGATAGAAGTTGAGAACATTTACTGACTGCTGTCTGGACATGGATGCGGGATGTCAAAACTCGGATTTAGATCCAAAATACTTGCTTGGCCAATTAAATACGGCCAGAAAAGAAATTAATAATTTAAGGTAAAGTTATATTTCATTTAATATCGTATAGTAGGACTTGTATGGATACATTTACGTAGTGTGACTTGTTTGACAAATGATTTATATATAACCTCCTTCGTCACTGCACGATATACTTTTTGAATGCACGTTGTTATTACTTTTTTTTAAGTAATATATATTGTCAAGTTATTAACAACAAAAGTTTTGCTTTACATTACTTTATCATATTTTTCAGCACTAAATGATGCAACTGTTACATATGTTTATAATTTTATGATTAAAATTTGAATAAAATTGCATATTTTCAGGCAGCAGATTAAAAGCCTCCGATACGTCCATGAAAAAGATGTAGATAATATAAAGCGACTTTTGGGATTAAGTACAGATGGTATTACTTTCCCTGCATCTAATTCTATTCCTGCAAGAGGTTCACAGCCAAGCACAAGTAATGATACGGATGATACCTTAAAATTAAAACCAATTGGATTAATATCAACTTGGTTTCCAAATAAGAGAGGAACTCCAAGACAACCAGGTATTTGTGGTAAAGCCCCAGGAAAATTAACACTGTTCAACTCTGTATTCACAAACCCTGAACATGCTTTGGAAGGATTACAGGATTTTTCACATATGTGGTAAATATAACACTTAACATTGTTCAAGTAATATAGAGTGTGTTTCAGACATCTACTGCAAGTATTGTAAGCATTGAAAACATTATTGAATCTCTTTTTTTCATAATGTCTCAGACAAAGACATAAGATTACAACATTTGCAGAGATTTATGAAATACACCCATAATCGTTGCCACTGTTAACATTTTTTTTTTCAGGATCCTTTTTCACTTTCATAGAAACGATTCAACACATGTCCGGGCAAAAGTTGCACCGCCCCGACTTAACGGGGCAAGAACTGGTGTGTTTTCCACACGATCTCCTCATCGCCCATGTCCAATAGGATTAAGCCTTGTGAAAATAGTGAAAATTGAAAATAATACAATTTTCTTTGAGGGTGTTGATATGGTAGATCAAACACCAGTATTAGATATAAAACCATATATACCACAGTATGACAATCCATTACATATCGAAAAGTCAAACGGTAGACAAGTAGAATACAATTTAAATGATAGTGAGATCTTAGAAAATATTGACCAAAGGTTGACAGAAGAAGTCGATATAAGTGTAAATGCAAATATAGACTTCGATTTTAATGAAGGATATAATAGAACTGCATCACAGGAACCAAATTCTTCTATTACTATAAGCAACGCCACACAAGCCAGTGATATTTCACGAGATGAAGAAATAGCTCTTAGATTACAAGCAGAAGAATTCGAAGGAATACCAAACTACGAGGACTTTACTGAGTCCAGAAATTATTTCCGCATGCCAGATAATTTTGAGAATGCAAGCGGTTTTGAAAGTAACGCAACAGCTGCGTCACGCAACCCCGACATAATTCGTGATAGAACAGACGTATTGAATACGGATTTCAATGCTTCGAACAGACGGGAAGGAACAATAGCAGAATCTACAAACACTGTTATTACCAGAAACACAGACTTCCAATCAGAAATAAGAGAAACTGGCCAAAGATTGCAAAGTATAAATTTAAATTCCCATGATACCAGAAATACAAGTCGTACAATAAGGAGCAACGATGCAAATTACACACAGGATCAGCGATCTAGAAATTCCAGACTTCTAGACGGGGCTGATGGCTCGAGTGCTGTTTACGGTACAGACTTAGACTTGATTCGTAGACGAACTATAAATCCAAGACTTGACAATTCTCCAGTAAGAATGGGTATTCGTGAAGCACCAGATGGTGAAGAGGGTTTTGCATCCCAAACTCTTACCTCTTCACAGACCGTATCGAATATACAAGGTATAACTTCGGCTTCAAACAGCAACGTCGTTGATAGTATCACTGTGAATTTAAATACTGAAGTAAGGGCTGTACAAAATACACGAGCTGAGATAAACTCCGCCGAAGTGAGAGTCCCAGATTGGATATTCCGTCCGAGGGTCTCCACATTGTCTGTTGTCTTCAATGATCGAGCTTTAATACAGTTGAATGAAATTTTGGAGGATAAAACGGATGAGCAAAAACGTGCAATTGAAAACGTACTACGGGAGGATCCCAGATCAGTGTACTTGAGGCAACGCTGGGGAAATCAGTTTTATACGTTTTTAATTCGCGACTTACACATCAGTTGTAGATTTGACGATAACAGAGGTGTTGTTACAGTGTTCCAGGTTCGACATGCAGGTCGCACCTGTGAATGTGGTGAACCTGAATGGCAATGTTTAGGTCATTCGCCTTTGTCGTAGTCATATTCGTTGTAATCGCTACCATCAAATGATATACGGTGTGGTATATTAAAGAAAACCGCGAATACTTAAAATTGGGAATAACAGCTTTCAATCTTGAAACTAAATTATCTAGGCTTAACAAGGCAATTAAATTGGTTAATTAAAATATTACTAAGTATCAAGGTTAATAAGTTTTACTTTTGTACAACGTAAAATCACCCTATGCTTTTTTATATACTGTTTAAGAAAGAGTCAGATATAAAATTATGATATCCTACAAGTTCCTATATGTTTGATCTATAGAGACAATGCAATGTAATTTTAATTACGTTACAAGCACAATTTTATATGATAATTAAAGGTATAAATAAAAAGCGGCCTGGTCAACTTGCTTTTGTAGAGAATAAAAACCCAAATAGAAATAAAGATCGATCAATGTAATTGGTGGAGCGTGAATAATACCAATTACAATTATATTATTAGGAATAACACAATACGCTTCTACATAAGATGTAATAATAATTGACCGTAATCAGGTATACATTCGTATAGTAGCATCTGCTCCAGCGGAAAATACCCACGGCTGAATTGGATGAAACATGACGTCCAATATTCCAAAATCATTGTATGATTCGTGATTACACAATCTCTTGAGGGGCACGATCAATGGATTTTGTAATAGGTCACTGTGGATATTATTAATTACTCGTTATTGCCTACTGATTAATTGTAATGATAAAAATTGATTTTGACAAGGTCTGCTTACTTGTAGACCATTCCGTGAGAAATGATAAGTCCTCTGTCATCAGCTCCAGATGCAAATAATGGATAACGTTTGTGAAAGGCTACACCACGAACACCTGTTCCATGTAGACGTAATGTCTGGTACGGTTTTGTACTCAAGTCCAAATCAAACCAAAGCATTTTACGATCGTAGGTGCCGACCAGAATATTATCGCCACCTAAATGAAATATTATTTATTATGCGTGACTGTTGCTGCGTTAGATAATATTATACTATAAAGTAAAATACAGTACCAGGATGTATAGCCATCGTTGATATCCATTGCGAATTTGAGAGTAATTTTTTCACCATTTCCTGCTTCATCAAATCGTACACTCGTACGTTCCTTTGTGTCTATAATAATTGTTTATGTAAATAAGGAATATATTTGATACTAAACTTTAGTTGAGTTAACTTACAGCAACAAATAAGAATGGTCGAATAGGATGGAACAGAACACATTGTATGAGACCTTTAGATCTACTGAATGGTATCTGAGACCGTCTTTTTGATAACTGATTTATTAAGACAGATCTATTTTGACCTTCTGGCATAACTGTGGCGAAATAGTCTCCTTTGCCATGCCACGTTACTTGTTTGACATTTTGGAAATGATTTAGTATCACACGAATTCCGTTCTGCCAGTTTTCACCCTCTGTTTGTTCCCATTGGACTGCTGCTTTTACTCTTTCATTTACTAAAAGGATTATATTATGATGAATTTTTACAGCGATATTTTGGAATAAATATCTATACTTGATTGCTTTAAAAATTGTGCTTACCAATAACGTCACTTTGTGGTATTATTTCTAAAAGTTGATCTGTTTTACTGGTGATCAAGTGATCACCAACTCCGGGATTTATCAAGAGCACCTTTTTATCAGCTGCCACAGCAATGAGAGATATAGCTTGGTTAGGACACCATGCAACACTTCTTATGACACCACCGCATGGCACAGTTTTTAGACATCTACCAGTTGCCACTTCCCATACTACAATAATTTGATATTAGTGTAACAAGTTGTACTATTAATTTGCTTTATTTTAATGAACTTACTTTTCAAAGTCATATCATCACCACCGGATGCTATAAATTGACCCTTTGCTTCAGCAGTGATACTTCTAACCATATCGGTATGGCCTTTGAATATCATGGACATTGTGGTTGGGAATGGTTGTAAATCTTTAGGACTAGGTAACTGCGGTACTAATACCTCTGGGTCGATAGTTAATCTCATTTTTAATGCTCTGGGGCAAAGATACAAATCTAGACACCTTTGGAATCTCTCCTTAATGTATCTAGGATAGGCAGGTACCTCTCTTAAAGAGTTGAATTTTTGTGGAACAAAATGTAATTTCCTTTTCCATGGTGTAGATTTTAATTTGTTCCATTGTTTAAGTTCTTTACTATCAAACAAGTATTCTGGTGGTGGATTATAACTTTCCGCGTGGCCTGGAAGATGTCTTTTGGGAGCTGGTATATGTTTGTGAATTCTGCGCATTTCTTCAGGTTGATCGTCTGTCTGCCAAAGCATATAAAATTGTGGATCTTTGTTCTTTTGTGCTCTTTCCTTTTCCATTTCTGCAGTAGATTTCATCCAACCCATTTTAAGAGCATGAACTAATTTCGAAACTTTTTTAGCTTCCACTTTTGATGGTAAGAATGAACGCTTGTGTTCTGGGAATTTGCGAAGAGGCGTTTTCATTACTTCAGATGTAAACCATTCCACCCAAGGCTGTAAAATAATACAATTCAAATGTATTCAGTTAAATTAAAAATGATTTGCTATATCATTTTAATCAAAATAGAATGTAACTTACTGCATATTCATCAAATTGAACATCTGGAATTTTTTGTTTTTGAATCCTTGTGATCAAGTCAATATCTGCTTCACTTAAAATAACATCTTGCCCTGTCTGGGGGTCTTTAATGGTCCTCCAAAAATCAGGATCTTCCATTCTTTTGAGGAAATTATCCAACTGATCTCCCTTTTGTGGTTTTAAAATTTTTTTACCATCCCAATCATATCCAATGTGAGGATATTCATCATACCACTTCATTGGTATATTACCAACAGTATTACGAATATCTTCTTCATCAGAGGTGTCATTTTCATACTCATCGGCACCTGAAGACAAGTTACTAATATTTGGTTTAATAGAACTGATTTTTGTATTTACTGATTTCTGTGAGTCCTTTTGCCTGCTCGTATTTCTCACATTGCTTGATTTTTGCTCTATCTGATTCTTTAACTTATGTAGCTTTCCTGTCTGTTTATCAAGTACTGTGTTATCCCTTCTTGAAATGGAATTATTTGTGCTTTCTTCTTTTCCTCTGCTAGATTTTATTAGTGATTTATTGCTTGTTTTTGGTGGAGGAGTGTTGTCCTCTGATTCTGAATTTTTATGTTCTTCTTCTTCCACCTCCTTGTTCTCGTCCTCGTCCACCTCTTCCTGTTCATCATCATCATCATCATCGTCGTCCTCTTCAAATTCTAACTCGTCAGAATCATTGTCTCCATCCAAATGATTCTCTATTTCAAAACCTTCATTATCTTCCTCAGATCCAGTTTCAAATTCGATTAAACTGTCATCAGGATCATCAGAATCAAAAATGGTAGGATCTTGTTCTGCATCAGAATCAGGAACCTCATTCTCTTCAATTTCTTCATCAGTACTGTCACCATCACCATTTAACTCCGCCGCTAATAAATCTTCTGTACCAGAATCCTATAACATTTTAACAGGAAACAAGCCAATTTAAGTAACTTATAATAAGTGGACCACAATTAACCAATTAAAATAATCTTACCACCGCATTATCGGAATCACTTTCTTCATTTTTTCTACCTTCAGCTTCTGGTTTGAGTTTTGATATTCCCTGCTTTCTTTTCAAAGCTTTCTTTGGAGCACCCATTGCTTTACTTCATTAGAAAACACACGCATCAGCTTCAGGCAATTTTAGGTGAAGAACAACACGTGCAACCGTCAGAGCAGAATTGAGTAAGGAAATTGAGGAAGATGCACAACGCAGAGATGAGTAGGGAAATACACAACGCTTCGGTTTAGGAGATACCAAAAGCCTGGCGCTGAATCGTAGCGGCGAGTCCAGGAGTAGAATTTTGTGATCATCGTCTCCGTCGATAATGCATATCCCGTGGTAACCGAGTGAATATGATCATGAATGTGTAGCTACACGAGCAGAGGTTCACAGCTAATTAACGCTGGTTCCCAGAGCAAGCCTTAGAACGAAGCCACTCATCAGAAAATGCCTTAATATTTTTTTTTGCAACCTTAAATTCGAGTGCATAGTCGTGAATCCAACGTTGCATGTGAAATCTATCATAATACGATTGTCAACCAGAGATCTGTTTTAGATTAAATAAATTGATTCCAAAGTATTGAGTGTAAACATTTTCCTTTGTACTTTCCTATAATATTGCTATGGACCGGCTCTGAATCACCTGAGAGGGGTGACGTTGTGCAACCTGCGATGGTTTGGTCAGGCACCAATAGGCTTTTTAAATAGTTCTCGAGGAGTTCCAAAGTTCCTGACAAGTTTTAACAATAATTGTGCTACGTAACATCGTTAAAATATGAATTTTCCAAAAATTAATATGCTACACGGGTGTCAGCTGCAGCACTGCACTTTTTTAAAAACTCCAAAAAATGTTTTGACAATTATTTTTCAACAGTTCTATAGTTGCTGGTATGATTTAAAAATAGTTCTGCTACGTAACACCGTTAAAATATTAGCATACAATTATTTTAGATGCTCATAGCTGCCCTTACCTGATTTCTCGTTATCAACTACTACGATCACCATAAATCCGCTTTATTACTATAATTTACTTAACGCAATACACTGTCTACAATAATTATAGATGTATGCGCTAAAAACTGCCCTTATTTGCCTTCTCCTTAGCAATTTTTTGGGTTACCATAAATTCGCTTTGAGTGAGAACGAGCTTGGGTCCTGGCTGGGTCCACCACACTCGTTCTCACTCACCTGTAATGATAAGCTCAACATATTATATATCACAACTTCTGGCCATTTAAGGGCTGTCGAATGCGCCTAGTTTCAATTAAATCGGACCACCCTTTCCGAAAAGAACCCAGAAAAACGAGTGTGTTGAACCCAGGTTGGGCTCCGGCTGGGTCCACCAAATTCGTTGTCACTCACCTGTAATGGTAACCTCAACTTATTATATATCATATTTTTGGGCTATTTAAGGACTGTTGATTGCGCCTAGTCTCCAAATAATTCGGACCACCCGTTTTGAAGAAACCGTCCCTTTGCATACTTTTCTTATGTCTTTCAAGTTCAATTGCTTTGGAAACTGTTCTTTAAGCATTATAAAAATATATCATGCTATAAATTTTTATTTTCAAATCTTTTCGACTTTTGGACTGCAATGACATCATTATTATTAAAAAAATAAATTATTGATGACCCAACGTTAAATCAGAATGGTTTCGATTGACCTGAAGATTTTACATCGAAGTAAGTGAAAACAAATTCAATTTGTTTCAATGAGATGCTAGCCCTAAATATTTTGACGTTCAAATTGCAACAATTTAGTACTACCTAGTCAAAGATTGAAGATTCATACTACGAAAAGAATTTTTTTAATAAAGAACTATTTTTTCAAATTAATTAAATTTTATAGTTGTATTAACCAAGAAAGTTTTTAACCAAACCAGCATGTAATATATTCCAATGAACATCTATTAACGCAAACAATTCTGTTCAATGAAATTGAAACATTTCTGTAACATACATGTTGCAGTCTATCTTACGGATTATCTATTTATGTGACACACAACTCAGTTCAAGTTAATGAAATATGCTGTTTTTTGATATGTGATTGCTGATATGGTGATTGTTTACCATTGAGTATGGCTTGCTGTCCGCTGCCTTCGGTTTAAATGTGGCATTAATAATTTCCAGAGCAATCGCCCGTGAGGCGGAAAGCCCATTGGTGGGGTTAAGTTCCTATATTTATACGATGAATCTTACAGCGTTGAAAAATATGTAAATTATTTAAATCAAACTAGAGATGGGCATCGGAATTCGAACCTGAGCTGTCCACGATATAGCATTCCGCTTAGCCCATCGACCGTCGACCACTTCTGGGAGGAGCGATATTTGTAAGATATAAAATGTTACTTACCCTCGTTACTGTGAATTTAGTAAGTCAGATGTGGCATAGGTTCGGAGACACTAATAAAATATACAAAAAAAAACATATTGACTTTTAGTTTTATTGAAAAGATATGTACTTTTCTTTAAAATGAAAATAATATCCTGGAACTAAATTAATTTCAGTTGAAATTCAATGAAATATGAGATTAACTGAATAGTTGGTGATTACTGCTAAACAAAATAAAAACATTGCTATACTCCACCTGTTTATTGCTTTAAGTAAGTATTCATAAATCTAATCTTTAATGGATCAAAGTAACATTCCATGAAAGAATATTCATCACAAGTGCACTACAGCTTAAGAGAAGCAGAACATGTAATTAGCTTTAACCATGTTTTACTGCTGATTAAAGCAAATGCACATCTATTTCGAGACGAATGTATTTTATTTGAAGCAATAAAAAACGTTCGTAGTTTCACTTAGATCTTTAAATAACTCACACTACTGAAACGAACTATAGATATGCTTTTGTTTTGAATAGTTTCATCCTTGTAATAACTATCTCATGGTTGGAAATAATCAAATTGTGATCAAACTACGTGTATTTAGTAAAATCAACCAATTTCTTGTGTAAGTGTATCCATTACGATCTTTACAGCAATAGTATCAATTTAGGAGTTACTTTAAAAAAAAATTAACTTTGAAAAATTCACTAGAGGGAACTTAATCGTTTTTAGCGCGGTGACGACGGGTTTCAGATGTCTCCATGCGAAGATCTTGTTATTATTTACTTAATTAGGTGCTATATTTCTCTTTTACTTTTTTCAAGAGGAAGGGTGGTCAAAAGTGGTAATACAAAGTTTTCATTCGAGAAAATTGTAAATAGTAGGATTCTCGCAAAGATTTTTCACTTAAGCAAATTTGAGAATACATAATTTACGAAAATTTGCACATGTGTAACTAAGGAGATATTAGTAAAGAGGGAGTTAATCTCATCACTATCAGACTGTGTCTAACAACTATTGGGCACAGTGGATACGGGAGATACGTTGGAGCCAACATACAAGTTTTGGATGGGGTTGAAATGCTACACACTTCTTTTAACATTAAGAATATACGGGGAACCGTCATCTCTACGAATATCTCCTCAGTGCATCTTTCAAGTTTATTATTTAAACTTATGAGTCTATTTTTTCTGTTAGGATCACCAATTCGACCTCTAGTAAACAAGTATCGCCAGCTTTGTTACTTGTGCAGTAAAACGATAACAATTTATAGCATTGGATTATACTAAAATAATCCAGGTACAAGGAAGGCCAATTTTCAAGATAATGCCTATTCTATTTAATATATTAATAAATAGTGTTTATTGTAGGAATCCAATACTTCTTGCAAATTGTCACTTAATGCATAATAAAGCATTGTTTGCCAAGATTGTCTTATAACAATTTCAATCCTACCAAGAAATTTGACGAAAAGTAAAGCCGAGAAATTATGCGTAATGTCAAAAGTAATCTGTGCACTGTAGTTGATTTGAACTACGTGTCAGATTTAATTTTCACGTTAAAACATATAAATTATATTTAACAATTAATGTATTATAAATAATTGTTAAAGCGATCTCCCTGAGCATCGTTATTATTTCTTAAAGAATATTTTTTAAAGACATTTGTAGTGATTGTAACTTAGATGACATACTGTCATCTCTCGTGAGTCTCTGAATTCAATAGGAAAAAACAAAATCCATAATTTAGAATGCCATGCATTCAAAGGCTCACGGAAAATAATCTTAAAAAAAAAAAACTTTTGCTCTACACAGTGTTCCTCTTTTTGTACCCATTAACATTTGTCGCAAACATTTGATTAGTAACATTAAAGAAAAAGGAGTACTTGGATGATAAGTTTTCAAGTGGTACATCTTCATAAAGTTCTATAATAAACACCAAAGAACTACATGAAAAATTGGCCTTAAAATATACATTTATTTGTACGAATAATTCGTTACGTACAAATCATTCTTAACGTTCCGTAATTATAATCTAAAACCCTCCATTTTGTTTGCAGCTATTTCATCCATATGCACAACTGCCATTGCGCACGAATATAGAAAAATCCAAAGAAACTTGGGAGTTTTGTAAAGGTCAGTTTTACACATTATTCTTTGTTCTCATCCGCTTCCTTCCTTTGATTTTGTAGGATTCGGCGTTGTCGTCCTCATCATCGACATTTTGCACGAGAAATTCGTCCCAGCTTAGTCGATAGTTTCTACTCTTTGTATTAGCGCGAAATGTCTGCCATCCTTCACATCATTTGACGGCATCCCGGCTTAATTTATAACTTGGACGAGCAAGAGTTGTTTTATGTATACACAATTTTTACTTATTTAAGTGCCTCGACGCCACTTTTCGCCATTACTAAACTTTGTCATTTCTCGTCCGCTTACACCGCAAGTACCGATTCCAACTCGACCGTTTACATTTTCTGGTGTAGCAAATATGCTCTTCTTTACAACGCCCTTCTTCGAAGACTGCAAATAATACGTATGTCCAATTTAGAAATTTCTACCTTCCTGCTAAGAGTCACAATCAAAATTTATTTAAAATCAGGAAAGGACCTATTGCAATATCTTAAGGTGAATTTTAGGTTTCAGTAAGATTAAAAAATCTTCACGATTTAGGGATTCAAAGATGAAACAGATAATGAAATTTAACTAAATAATACTGCAATCGGTGTTAAGAAGTATATATGACAGATATTTTTGTTGTAAATTGAACAATTCATTTTGTTAGCTTAACTGTTTCTTTATGCTTCTAGTAAACAAACATGACCATGGTCAACCATTCAAAAATTCTATCGATAAATCAACTTTTACACATTTTTAATTTGACTCACCTTAGTTGTGAATGCCAACCATTTATTTTTCTCCATTTCGCGCTCCTCTTCGAGTTCCTTGAAACGCTGAAGCTTCTTCTGCTTCTTTTTCTTAAGATACTCGCGCTGTTTATTTGGATCTGAACCAGCCACTGCAGCAGCTTGCATTTTTCTGCAAACCAAGAAACCTATTATCCACGTAGATAATTGCTATCGATATAAGGAACACATACCAAGATGCTAATTGCAATGAAACCAAACAGGACACAGACTTTTATGTATGTACTTGGAAATGATGTATTTTCTACAGTTTTTCGTAAATATTTTTAAATTACAAATGATAGTTCCTTTTTTTCAAGCATCACAGTAATGTTCCTCACATATTTTAAGAAAATTGTGACGTTTAATCAATAAATGATTCAGAGTAAAAATATGAACAGATATATAAAGTATATACCTATGAAGGAAGATATCACAGTATTATATTAGTCAGTTATATATGAATTGTAATATTGGTTGACTGCTTTCTTTTACCTTTTTCTGATATTATTCATAGTATATGCACACAGCACCAACAATCAATCAAAAGGGTTAAGAAGTTTTGAACCAGTCAGCATACAATGGTATGGAGGAGGTCATCGTTGTAGGAAATGATGAAACAAGGAAAAAAGGCAGTGATTAGGGTCTGATTAGATGTGTAAAAGATTTCTTCGTCATCGATCTGTAGAAACATACACGTCCAACAAACATAAATTGTTGGCAAAAAAGCATCAAAGTTTCAAAATGTTTCAAATGAAATAGTATCAATTAAACCTTTAGTTTTTTAGGGGACTGTGAATTCGAATAATCACCTTCGAGCCTTATGTCGCAATGGTGGGTTCTTGTCTAATTAGTAAACGTTTTATGAGGCCTAAGTAAATGCTTTTAGCGAATCCATATATGAAGATATTATATTGCAATTATATTCATTACATGTCTAATTTTCAATGGTGGATTGATCTGCTATCTAATTGACACCAACATGGGATTGCAAACAGAGTTGAAATTATTAAAGCACACTATTAATTTGCTTACTGCTTGCTAAGCACGCAGAGGAATTCAGCATCCACTCATTATGTAAGCATCTTGTCCAAATTATTATACCTACAACCAGTGTAGCTTTATCATACCCTATTCAGATATATAATTTGTTCTTCTGAAAGATAGTACTGAGTTAAATTTTGTGCTATGCATATTCTTAAGTCCATTTAATCATAAACTGTTATATCACATTTTGGATGAAGTACTCTACCACGTTCCACAGCTATGTTTTTCATATGTATTTACACATGAACATAAATCTCATTAGTGAGATAAGTTCATGTCGATTATTGATAAGCATTTAGAATTATCCCCATTTCATTGTGATCATCAAAGTGATTGTTTCCCAGTTTGAGTGTATTGTGCATATTTATTATGCAGTCTAGCAACAAATAACTTTGCTCATCATAATTATGCTCACAGTCCACAGTCCCCTCATACAATTTCTTTTTTAGGAATATTTTAATTTTTATCAAATAAATCTGTGACATATATGCATATAAGTATTTTTTTCATAAAAAGTCCTGTAATAGTAAAAATAAATCACTTATTCGGTCATTTAATGTGTTTTGTTATAAACAGCATGCTAAATGAAATTATAATACAAAAACTGTATGAAACTGAAAAAACCCAATTGGAGGAAACAATGATTTAAAAACTATTTCTTATCTGAAGGGATAGCTGAAATGTGAATTTTCTAAAAAATGCATAATTATGTCTTAAACTACAGATACTCTTTGACACTTACTTGGATTTTTGATCAGCCCAATCAGATGCAGGTCTCTTAGCTGCAGATTTTAGTTGGCTCAACATTGTCACATCAGTATTTTTGTATTCATTGAAAGTTACGTTAACAACTCCCTCTTCACTTATAGCATCTATCGTTGCTTCATAGTATCTACACATAAGAAAGAACAATGCTATTTTTCATAGAGAGTTAATTATATTACACATAATGAAAGCACAGAAGGTTATATTAAGAGAATATAGTTATACAACATACTTTTTAATCATAATTTTTTGTGTAGGATTCGTTTACTTACTTTCCATCTTCGCTCCATGGTGCCATACATTGATCACCAATTTTCCATTTATTTGCTAAAACAGCTAACAAAATTGGATCTTTCGCATCCATTCCATTGGATTGTCTTTTCTCTTGTTGTTGTGACTTAATTAAATCATGTGTCAGTTCAATGACCTCCTCCAAATCGATTTTCAACTTAAGCAATTCTTCATTGGTTGGGTCCGTAGTAAGGGCCGCTTCAACCTAAATAATAAGGAAACATTATTATAGAGCACCGGAAGAGTACACAGAACTCTGATTATTCATAAAGGACATCCATAAGTGCTGCGAAAAAGTGAGGTTAACTTATATAAAATTCTTACTTGTTGAAGTTGTAGCTTATAATTTTGTAGGTCATCCATGATGACGAATATTTAAGCTTTAAAACGTTATGTTTAATTTTCAAAAATAATGTACACTTTCTCTAATGGTGATAATTATTAATCGTTGCAACTGCTCAAAAACAATCTACTACAAACTGCTGAAAACGTACTCTAAACGTAAGATGGCGATTCAGTAGTAGAGTAAACAACGATCCACAGCACTCGCAACTCAGTTTACAAAAGATATTGTGCGAAGTTGGCCGCGCAACTTTGACGTTTCAAGCCTTGGTTTTTTCTTTTATATTGATACTTTAATTCAAAAACTAGGTAGTGAAGGTAGTCAACCATTTTTTTTACATAAAACAAATTTCGCAGTGAAGATACCCACTCGTACTTTATGTTTGGGCGATTTGCATTAAAATAGTCTATAAATCCAATCTAAAATCTGGTCTTCTTGTATTTGTCGTTCTCTAAAAAGTTGCATATGTTAATGAAATTTTACGTCAAACAGAATCGTCTCTGGACTGACAGTAGTTAGAGGATACTGCGACCAATTTTCAATTTTAGAAATTTTCTGTACGTGTTCATTGTAAAAACCAGAGAATCCACTTGCTTTCTCGTACTTGATACCCATTGCTTTTAGCCTATATAAAGTTGCAAGTCGTTCTCTAGGAAACTGCATAAGACTGCCCGAAATCATAGTTGACGTACTCTATTGTATTTTTTACAATTTTGCATCAATCTAACCTAACTGAAAAAAGTATAGCAGCCAAAGAAGAGCGTTAGGAAGAAGATGCACGTGAGAAAATGGCAACAAATTTTGCCTGACGATGCCAGGGTCCAAGGCGAGCCAAATTGTTGGAACTTCGTGATCGGATATATTCGTGTTCAGGGCTAGTTGCCCGAGACGTTGTAACACGAAGTACGACTCTCGTAATGGAGGAGACAGCAGAGCTGAGGCGATGCCAAAGGAAGAGGAAATAAATTAATCACTTATTGTTTATTAAGTCATTCGAATACACCTGTCTTTGTACAGTGTTTA
>JARQSV010000332.1:1160630-1173322 GCA_030142285.1 Calameuta idolon | reverse complement strand
CCAAAGGAAGAGGAAATAAATTAATCACTTATTGTTTATTAAGTCATTCGAATACACCTGTCTTTGTACAGTGTTTATTAAGTACAGAGTTAAGGTAGTATGGTACAGTTTGGCTGAAGTCAAATCAATAGCCATATATAGTTTGTCATATTTCATAAAACAAATAGAAAAATATATTACAAATGTGAAATTAATACTAGCAAATAATAATTATTCCGATAAATAAATCGTAATGCATATTGAATAACCAAATCTGCACCATCATTTTTTCTCTAGCATTTACTGGTGGAGGAAAGAACACGCGAAAAAAGGGGACAGTAAATGCCTTAGATATCAAGCTATCTGGAAACATATTCTAAACCACATGTTCTAACGTATGCCCTTCTCGGACCTATGCCGAACATCTCAACCCGTTACTTGTATGGCCCCAACGCCATATTTCGCTAATCTCTGGGCGCCAGGTGCATCACAGCACGATCCCCATTCATTGGGCCTTCAAATTTCTAATCTGCAGCATGTTAACACCAGGGTCCTCTCGATCGACCATTTCTTCGAAGCTCATCTCGAATTTTCTATCGCGAAGGCCCGTGGTGGGCCTCCACTTAGCATGCTAGGATGCACTAGCGGATGCGCTGCATCCCTTGCCGGTGCGTCGTGCTGCCCCGGGGGGCGGTAATCTGAATGATACTCACCGATGCCTTCGGTGCAGCACCTCTGTCCTCTCTCTAAGTAATGTGAAGGCCAGTTACTGCTCTACGCGTCTTGGACACCATAGATAAATTAGGCAGCTATGGCACGAACTAAGGAGAGATGTGCCATGTAGAAATGTGGAGTTCGATGATTTTAATTGTAAGTTTTACTTCTCTCACATTACTCCTGATAATCTCCTCCTGCATTTTAAATTTGCTGAATCATATGTCTGCGGCTCAGAACATCCCTCCAGTTTCTCCCTGAGGAACAGCTACCATCTATCGGCTAGGCATTTGACCGAGGACCCTATGAGTCTCGTTAAAATTCGATAGGCTGATACTCAAGTCGTAATGTCAACTAATAATAAATATTCCGTTATAAATAGTATAATTGACGATAGCGATTATCGCCAAAGAGGTTCATTGGCTTAGCCCTATGATGTGGATGCTGTTACTTCATTGAGGTGCAAGTTTTCCTATCTACGGGTCCATTTCTTGAAGGTAACTAGTACTTCTCAGGATTCCAATACTAGAACAGCCTCCTGGCTGGCTCTTCGTTTTGAGTCCTTCTGGTTCCTATCATGTAGTGTCTTGCTCCCTTCAGCCGCCCTCTACACTCGAGATCTTAAAGGCGCCTTTCTTGACAGAGTCCATAGGACCATTGGCGGGTACCGATTGCTAGGTACGGGCGCGGGTATGCCACTCTCGTGCCTCTTCTGCGGCCAGTCAACGTGCGATACAATGGGTCCTCTTGCTCCTTGACGTGAACGTCACGAGGTGTTGCTGACGATCGTCCACGTTCCCATATGGCGTGGTAGTTTCTGTTCGATGGTGTCTCGTCTTTGCTGGCTGCTTGCTGTCTGCTCTATCCGCTCCGTCCATGTGGTCACGTTATTACATAGTATAAGATACGAAAACGAATCGGTCATTAACGAAATTATAATAATTCAGTTGGATATTAATCGTGATTAATTAATCGTATTAATTAATCGTGATGTCACGCAGATAATAGGCAACATGTCCAACGGAATGTAGGGTAAAAGCGGAAAAGAAATAAAAATTATATGTTCAGAAAAAGTATTACACATGGGCACAGCTCCTACCGTTGCCTTGCTTTATTCTCTTTTTTTCACAGAAACGATAATTATGAAATTATGATACACGTATAATGTTTCGTTAAAAATTTACAGCAATCACAAATATTGTTAAGATCCATATACATAATAGACAAAATCTCCAAATAAAAACATAATTTTATACATATACAATATAAAAGTGTACAAAAGATGTGTGCAACTGCTGAAAACACACCATACTATATAAATAAAAGAATTGCATTTTATTAAAATTATTGAAAACTTATTAGGTTCGAACAGATCCAACATATCGAGAATTTTCTTGACATGTTGTCATTTGCACACTTGTATTTCTTCTTATTACTTTGTTTTTATACAACTATAGTTAACGATACGTACAAATAGGACATTTGGAATAAATATTCAATCAAGACTTTATGTCCTGTTCTTTAGTCCTCAATCGCAGCCTCACACAAAGTAAGACTGAAGATCCTTATACTTATTTTTTTCTGGAAAATATCAATATTCAAATATTTTCGAGGACCATGTATACAAATGACGCCCTAATCGAAAGTTTTACAGCGGTTGTAACCTATTTATTCTACACGAGAACATTGAGGCCGATATTAATATTTGAGTTGAGTCTCAATGTGTCAGTTATGTCCAAAAATGACGACTTTAGGTTGCCAATGGTGTTAAAAAACTTCATTTTAAAGTAGAACGCATTCCTATTTTCTAAATAGAATTAATAAACTCGTTGTTGGTTTATAGACCTAAACTAGTATTTTTAGTAGGATCTCCAAGTTAAAATTCGTTTCTCTCTATTCACTTCTCTTGATAAACCCACTATTAGCCTCAAAGTTCTGCATGTAGGATCTCGTAGGCTAAAGAGGGATGAACTGATGTTAGACTTTAATAAATTGGCAAACCCAAAGAACAAAAGAATGGTGGTTGTATGGGCTTATGCCGTTGCTATATTTTCGACTCGGGCACCTTTTTTCCTTATAGCGGTACAATAAATAACTACAAATACATGTCATGTACAATTACAAGCACATTGCCTTTAAAATCACTTTGATTTTCATGATAAATTGAAAATACATGACGTATAAAGCCTACAGAATGTTTCAAACTTTCGTACCCCTATATATCTTTCTAATGTATGTACACTACCTCGATAATTACGTCGGGCGTGCATTACTCTCATTGATAAGAGTCAAAGTCCCCTATAATTGTCAATTGCGTTGGTTCCTTGGAATGATTGTTGGCAGTGTACAGCTTTTGCTCGTATCATAAATACATAACGCGTACCTATTATAAGAATCTAAAAATTTCTATTCCATCAATTTTCAACCTCACATATATAAAATGTGAGCGTGGTCATTAATTTTTTTTTTATAATCACAAAAATCTTCAATACTTTGCTAATGTCAATATGACAATCTCAACTTGGATTTATGTATGAGCAGCTCGTGATATTGGAATACCAGGTGCATCGTTGAGCATCAACGTAGCGACAGGCTCCTGTCTAGGATCAGGGTTCACTCTTCTGCCACCTGGTGGTACGTAACACCACCACGCTAAGAAGAAGAAAAGCAGAGATGCTGCTTTACCAATAAAGGCTAAAGCCAGCATGTACCTGAAGCAAAAAAAATCAATCAAATATCTTGAAGTCTTATAAACGTGCGAAAAATAAGTAACAGTTATATATCGGTGATATTACAATAATACACTCAGTGATATTTACAGTAGAACATCATTTATCGGAGGTAATGTGGGGAGGAGTTATCTCGGATAAGCGAAACCTCGGATACTACGGAAAACATAAACAATTTAAAAACTTTTATTATTTTTATATATTTGAAATAGTAAGATAAATTTTCACCACATCAGCATATAAACGTGAGAATCTAACTCATCCGTTTTATCCGAGTTTTATTATCTGAGCATACACCTCGATTAATGCGAAGTGCTCGGATAAATAAGCTTCTATTTTATATGGAATATACAGATTTCATACTTCAGGTATTTTTAACCTAATATATCGTTGAATGTAACATTTTAACGTTCTAGATATGTAACTGTTACATATATCTCTATAATGCTTTTACTAATACATAAAACTTGGAATTTGTTATATTTCTCAAAATATATATTTCAAATAAAAAAAAGATAGTATATATATCATTTTATTAATTATGGAGATCTTAATCATACGCTTTCAAGTCTCACCTGCTCATATAAAAATTGTCGTAAACGAGACAGGCACCGCGCCCATCACAGGTTTCGTGCCAAAGAATGCAAGTTTCATCAATAAGGATACCAAAAACCATTGGTGCCGGGATAGTACCTAGTATCCTGACCTTGATCCATTGAATGCCTAGGGCGAAGGAACGTTGGTCGTCGCGAACAACCCGCAACGTTGCCGACAGAGCCGGCATTGTACAAAGAAACGTCATGAACATATTACAAAATGACAAGACGACAAAGAGCCACAAATAGTTGCAGCTGCTGGTGCATGTAGTGTTCATGGCCTTGTAAGCGACGACTTTACTACTTGAACTTGTCGTCAAATTTATTGCAGGCTGTTCAATGCAGCTACAGTCGGTGTACACCTGCAAATGGTAAAATTTAGTAGATATCAATTTTCCAGGACAACGATAAAAGAAATTAAGAACATTCATTGGGAGTGTCTTTCTTAACATCTTGAATATAACGAACGGCACATGTTGTCTAGATTTATCTACTTTTGTGGACTGTCAAAAACTGCTATCAATTTGCTTACAATTTGTTACTCGGATTTTTTTTGGGATCGCTGATTTCGATTGTGATATTAAATTTTCAAATGTCGCGGACCAATATTTAAAAAAGTAGTGGGATTTATGTAAATATCGGTACAGACATTAGTTTCTTAAAAATTCTTAAGCTTTAAATTCGTTGTCGACGTCGCCTACCAGTCCTCAAATATAAAACCGAAAAACCCGGTTTCCAAAGTATGCAATGCCCACAAAATATTTTCTCCACAATATTTCATGTTCCCGAAGGATGTCTCATATGGTATATGTATATGCCTATATGTATACATGAATTACGGCATACTTGAACAATCGATCTTTTTTTGCGAGCTTCGTGAATGGACAATAAAAGTTCAAAGGTTCTGTAATACATTGGCAGTAGCATTATTTGTCGATAACCAATGGAAATGATTTCGTGTTAGTATAATACAAAAGTAAAAAAATCAACGCAGGAGATAAGCTATACCAACTAACTGCCTTTGTCATTCAAGTGACCCATTTTTCAATTTAAAAAAATTTAATTGTACCATTATTAGAAATTTACCTTAACATTGTTTATTGAGACTTCCTTGCTACAACCTGCATGACAGGGGGAATAGTAGGTGACATTGTCGACGCCACAGATCGGATTAAATTCGAATATTGAGCAGCCACAACCACTGTTGCAGGTATCATTCAGTGACAGTTCTTTACTGCAATAAATTTTGTTGTAATTTAAATTGTAATAGTATGCGGTAACATTGCGTATAGAAAATTATAACAAACCTAATTGAATTATGGTAGGGTACTGTTAAACCAGCAAAACCTAGATTTGGACAATTCAGTGCGAAGCACAGTGTAAAAATTATGCATACTGCAGTGGAGAATAGACAGAACTTAAGAATTCCGGAACAAGGCAAGTTCCAGCGCTTCACCAGATAACCACCCAAGAATGTTCCACCGCCTCCAGCAGGTACAGTAACGAGTCCTAGGATAATTAAAAAACATAAATCAGATGCTACGAAATTATATAAATAATATATCTCTTCAATTTTATAAACATGTAATACTCCTAATCTATATTGCGCAAAAACGTTTTTATGAAATTATAAAGAGTTTAAATGAATAAAGTTATATATTATACGACGTTCATTAAGACATTTAGAATTATAATTTATTTTATAGAAATGTTATTATCATGACTCTATTAGGAGTATCATATAACATACCATACCTTAATATTAACATTGACTTAACTCACCCATAAGTAATGCGGCTGAACTGGCACTAACGCTAAACTGATTTTCAATGAGTTTAGGTAGAAAAGCAGCAAATCCAGCGATAAGTAAACCCTCACTTGCTCCAGCAAGGTTAAGCATAAAAAACGCTGGGTTTCCCAGAAGTTTAGTAAGCGCTCGGGGAAGTTCGCGTATTTTCGAAAACGCTTCACCGGTTCCATCTGCAGAAGACTGAGTTGACTTTTCGTGAGCTTCCGACACACGTTCCTTTGCCAATTCTTCGGATCCTGCATATAAAGTTATATATTAATTAATTATTCGTTTATGTTCATTTTCTTAAAACATCCATGAACGAAAGTGAACAGTGTATAAAATTAATTAATCTTCGAACGGGCGCGTAGGCATTTGGTACTTTTTGGGATTTTACTTCTAAAAAACAAAGAGTGTTATAAACAAATCATTTGTGGAATCCTCTATCGAATGAATAATATTTTAGCATTCATATGACAGAAACAATTATTAAAAGAGATATTTGAAAAAAGGTCTAGGCTACATATAGGGCTTGGATATCACTGGATATACCTGATGCGACCATCGAACTGCTTAAAAGTATTTAGAGTATCAGATAACTGCTCGTTGTTAAAATATTAGTTTAAAATTAAATATGTTTTCGCGTGTTATCAAATACGATTTAGACTCACCCGGTAAGATTGCCGGAAATGCAAGAAGTGGAATTGCTATCACGAAGCAAATTACTGCTACTGCTAGAAAGCCTATCCACCAGGCACCAACCCAAACGTTGCTGTCAGGCGTCAATCCGAGTCTGAAACGCAATCAATCGTTAATTACGTTTTGTGTCATGTGTATATATCTATGTGCATATGCACATAGAGAATGTATGAGTAATTTCAGTGTATAGCTTCAGCAACACATAACACATGAATCTGAGAGCCCTCTGGCCACATCTGTCAATCGCAGATACCAATTACGTTTCACTTAATATGTATTTATATATTTATAAAAAAGGGACAAAGTTACATATCAGCAATTACTTTTGTACACATATACATGCCTAATTGTTATTAGAATATTTATCGATTCAACAACTAAAACTAGTTCACGTTTATTTGAAATCACAGTATGATTCGTATGTAGAAAAATATGAATCATATTTTTTTTCTGCTTAATTGTCAAATCGTGCCACAAATAAGTGTTTATTTAATTATTAGTAGTGATAATTTATGTTAACATAACTGAGTAGATAACCGATACACAGAGTGTTAATACGGTAAATTAATTAACGATGTCTGCTATTGGACGGTTGATTCAATTTAAGCGAAAAGATTAAACGGCTAAGTGATTCTTAAAAATTTTAATGAAATTGTGAATTTCAGAATGGTTTTATTGCCCAGAACTCGTTCAATGTACCGAACAGTAATGCGAACACTTTTACAAATGATGCTTCTTTTCTGTAACTAGGAAAGTTTCTTTCAGAGCAATAAGCATCAAATAGGTCGCGTAAAGGGCGAAATTGCATTAGGAAAGAGCACAATAATTGTAGGATTGAAGTTTTTGATTCCCTCTCCCCCCTCCTCCATAAAATATGGATTTTTCCTAGCCAATTCAAGAAGCTCAAGCGTTCTTGAACGCTTCAATCGAACAATGTCGAGAGTGGCTCATTCCGCAACTTACTTTGTGTATGTGACGAGAGATACTCTCACAGTCTGCCGATGGTTTTGTTGTTGATGAACAGGTTTTAGAGAAATAAAAAAATATTAAATTTCGATTGAAAAAACATATTTTTGAAGATAGAAAGAATTTGAAGTATTCATGCAATTTGAAATTTGAATGATATCGATTTAAAAAAAATATATGAGAGAAAGTCTCATGGCGCGACCGCTGACGTGGTCAGTAATTAATTGAAAAGTGGTTCCATTTTAAACCGTTTGAAGGGTAAAAAACTCGTCAGATGATGCTTCCATCAAGTACCATTTAAATGAATTTAACCAAAACTGTTTTTAACTAAATTAAAAAATTCTATGAATTTATTTTTATGAAACATCGTGCTCGTTTGGTTATCTTCATTTATATTCTACGCGATTGGAGAGTTGGTGATTGATAATTTGGATAACATGGAAGCTTAGTCACGTTTCAATTATTAAATGAAATCAGTAAGCAATCCGGTGATGAAACACCCTCTTCTATTGCTCCCTGATTTTCTTCCGTCCCTTCCACTGTTCCCATTTGCAGTCTCGTTTTTTCTTGCCGTTCTCCACAAGATCAGATTATGTGAGCCGTGGGGAGTGATTGATTACCAGAAAATGGCTGACTAACTGACGGTTCATCGCTTAAGCCAACTTAATCTTTCAATGCACCAGCAGAAAAGCTTCGCTCTCTCCTGGGTCACCCCTCAAGTTTCTCATAAAGTTCTAGAGTCACGGTTTCTGAAACTTCCGGCTTACAATCTGAGTTCACCCTATTTCAAGACGTCCACGGTATCATAGATTTAGAACTTATAGATCTTATTTAATGCCCGAAGATGTGCAATTATATGTATGTACGGTAATTGTGCAATTATTCAAATGATAAAATTATTTTCATTTTATTTGATCTTTTTTCGTTATTCTTTTCCTCTTATTTGCACATAAAGTTCGACGGGAGGCCTGTGCAGACAAAGGACGTCATTATATGAATGTTTACCATCAGAAGTCTCTATAGAGAATTTTTTATTACGTGTTTGAAGAGGTCTAGTCAACTTCCGGCAGCCGCGTCTCTTACACGATTCGTTCCTGGTTCGTCGTGCATTTCTTTAATGGGCTTTCAATGAACCCCTATCTGTCGTAGGAGATCTATCACATAAGCTGTCGCTACACGTTCTGTTTTTTCCAATGCAATCAACTTTTAAACAATATATGCATTAGCTTCAATCTCAAACGCTTAGAATCATACGGTCTACACTTCATTGTTTATCTATTAATCATACGGTCTGCATATCATTGTTTATTTATGAGTAAACTAAAATTTGAGTACGTCCAAAGCTTACGCATTCATATAAGTATTTATCATAATTGTTTTATTCGTAATTGTTTAAGTGATAATATGTGTAGGGTTAGATGCCCTATCTAAAGAAAAAAGCCTACAATAATATCAGTTTGTTTAAGAATTTAAATAAATAAACAAATGCATATAAATTTATAATTCCTATTATAAATAATTGTCATTTCTAATCAAACAAAAGCTATTATTTTAAGTAAAATAATGTTTTTAGTTACCATCATTCTCGGGAATAGATTCACACACCATGATAATGCCCTATCCAAAGGATTTGAAAAGAATAAAGCACAATATTGAGGTTAGAACCTCAACTACTTCTTCTTAAAAATCAAATTATTTATGGGTATTAATTGATATTCTTTACAAAATAGCATAAGACAATTGAAAAAGAAGGATCAAATTTTCGTTTAATTAAATAAAAAGAAGTTGTCTTACGTAATATAAGTATATACTTGAATAAATATATTGTAGAAAACTTAACTACGTTGCACCTAACAAATATAAACGTTCTACTATTATAAATAAATAAAAAAAGAAAAAACTTAGTTTTTTCAGAAGTCGATAGAGTAGTAGAACACTGAGACATCTAATCCCTGAATAGAAGCATATGTTACCATGTGCACTTTCGAGAATACAGTATTAAATATTCCAACGGTTCTTCGCGTATGAAATAACCTCAACTCCGATCTTCCTACTAGTCGTTGGAGGGCTCAGTAAACGTTTGCCATGATTGCTTGGAGGAAGAAAAAAAAGCTAAAATAGTTGCGAAGAGTGGAAGCACTCCGGTCGTCATTTACAGAGCAAACTTCTTTTACTCGGCAAAAGTTTGTGATCTTTTCGCAAAGGTTTAGAGGGACTTGAGAAAATATAAAAGACTAAAAACAAATCGTCGTTCAAATATACATATGAAACAGGCATTTTGAAGGTATTCCTTCCATGAGAACGAGTGTTAAATGGGTATCTAAATATGGCATATCTTGAATATATATACAGTAATAAGGGACATGTGTATAAAAAATCAGGTAAGGTCACCGTCACTTTACAAGAAAAAATTAATATTGAAAATCAAGAATTTTAACATAGTCTCTTATGAGAAAATTGTCACAGTCACGCTTTCAATGAAAAATATATGTACTTAGCGATTGTATGCATAAATAACCATAATATCAAAAAATATTTTCTGAAGTTTTCGGATTTCGTAGATAATCGAAAGGAAGCGCTTACCAAAAATTTTGCTCTGATATCGTAAGTTAAATAAGTAATGAATTCTACTTCAGCACAAGTCTAAATCAAGCACATGGTGACTTGAACGAAAAAAATTGAGTCCAGCCGCACTGCTGTCATAATATTTAAAAGAGTCAGTAAATAATGAAATATGATTAATTCATGCGTGCAAACATATTTTATATTTTTATAATTATTGGGATGTTGTAATATTATTGTTTTCAATTATCTCATAATGGACTGTCATTTGACTTAATAGACTGCCTAAAGTATATTTAAAAAGGTTTAACTTGGCAAAAACGTAACATATGTAGGTACGTAACACAGAGCGCAATAATTGCATTATACAGTTTGGTTACTACGGAAATTATATTCATGTTATTATTTCCATGTCATACAAGATTACCCGAAATAGATATATAGTTAGAACTATATAGATATTTAGCCATTAAAGACCGGATTTTTCGCTCACATCGCGGAGAGACTGAAATTGAAATGCTTAGGTACGTGCCTGTCTGAATGATTTGTGTACGACGTATATTCTGAAGAAGCCCGCAATATTATATTATCAGCACAGCATTGTTTTTTTAATTGAACACTTTTTTTGTAGTAATGTTAGAGTACATATAGCGATATACTCTTTAAGGAGCCAACCCAGAAGCTAGAGTCACGGAGCGTCTACATTCATAAGGTACATACGAAATTGCACTATTGATAAACGTTACAATATACACACAACAAATATCTATACAGTACAATATATAGGATTATGCGCTTAACCTAACTTAATAGATTTACGATTCAACTGTACAGAGCCATTTTTGTACGCCTATCAAATAATATTGCAAAAAAGAATTAAGTGTTATTATCTATGATTGGGCCTGAGCGTAAATTCACGCAGTATAGCTACGCGACCACAGCTTGCTGGAAAATTTACGCGTTCTCCCCAATATCCCACCGTCCCTGAACTTCGACATATTTGTTGTGCGCGTGTGTCCGTTCGTGTAAAAACTCCCCTAAATACCATTGGAACCCATAATAGGGGGAGATTAATCGTGCACGTAACCCCACGTTTATTCCGTGGGGAAAATGTCACATGGTAAACCAATGTTTGAGAATGACGTCGCCTCCCTCCGCCTCAACCCTCTTGAAAATGGTACAATCATTCGTTGGCTCTACTGTTCATTCATATTTTCTGACACCCTCTCGCTCGTTCCTATTCAATTTCTTTTTTTTTTCGCTTCTCACAATATCTATGTTTAAGATATATGCTTTTGAAACTTTATTTATTTCCTGTTGAATCATGCGCATCGTCACCCAATTGTCACCATCTACTAACATATCCTGTCGAAACTCATTCTACCCTGGCGTTTAATGTACCGGTTCAATAGGCCTTTTATGCAATTCATGCGTTAAGGAGACGCAACAAAGGAAGTTAAGTGAGTCCAAAGACGAAGTCCGAAGTCCAGAGACAAAGTACTGATAGACATACATGCTGGTAACGTAGCAGTGGCATGTTAAACATTTCTCAATTAATTTATTATTTATACATTTAAATCTTAAGTGCATATTGGTTCTGTTAAATATCTGAAACCACATGCAGATTTTGCATGTAGCATTGTACAGTGAATTTTAGTAAGCTAAAAATGTAAGAAACTCTTTTTATATTGATATAAAATTGTCTGATGGCATGATATTTTTTCTAGTTTAATTTTAATGGCTATCTATTTGCGCGCAGGGGAAAAGTGTACCAACAAAATTTGTGTCTACGGAAAAGTAAAACGGACGTTGAATGTTTCCTTAAATAATTATTTGCGCCTCTATTTACTGAAATAAAAATGCGAACATACATTGACCCATGAAAAACCTTTCTATTTGATTTTCGTTATGGAACAAAATAAAATAAATTCGTTTTCATTCGACACGTAGACTTTGCATAACTTGCTTACGTAACATTACAGTATATACGACTGTATACACGTGTACGTTTTGCGAACGAAACGAACGTTGACACTGTCCAAGGTGGATGCAAACTGCCAATAAATCCTAAAGAGAATTTAATAAAGTTGTAGCAATAAAAGCACGAACCGCTTTGCCAATAAACAGAAAACATGAAATATGCTCAAAACGGGATGCTGCAAATTTATGAACAAAAATTCATTCGATTTTCATATTTTAATCATTTAGTTAAGAAGGAACTGTGGATATAAGTAAGACATTTAAGAGGCAAATGTACGGCTGATTTTCATACAATTTTAAATTATGATTGGCACAAACAAATAAGAAATTACATATAATTTACTACTGCTTTCGGTGGAGCCCATACATTAGACATAGAGACTATTTCTGATTTGTTATATTTGCTATGTTATGTTGAAGTGTTTGCAAATATACCACTCAACTACCCAATTAGTACATGCTAATTAAAAAATGATTGTGTACTCACGATGAGGCATCTACGACGAGAAAGTCTGTGTAGAACTTAAGTAGCTCACCACCAACGACATAACCAAGCGCAGGTCCTATTATGGCCATGGTGTAGTATATACCTATGTGTCATAAACTTATTTTCACCATAAAGCAAATTTACATTTTCATTTATGTTCTTTAGAATATTCTTAAGCATCCAATATTTTT
>JARQSV010000332.1:1112880-1134854 GCA_030142285.1 Calameuta idolon | reverse complement strand
ACACGCAATCACATTGGCATATTTCGAAATATAATAGAAACTACTTTTTAGTATTTATAAAGTTTATACAATGTTAATGTCTGTCATTATGTAACTAATTTAGAAGGTTATAGAATTACCGTCTGCAATAGTTCATTCATAGACTTTTAATGGTAATTTAACGATAGCACGCAGAAGAGGGTATTAAGGTATTCTGTGATAATATACAATTGATTTAGGTCGTACTTGCTATTAGCACGAAGGCCAAGAGTACCAATCGTTAAGTATACATGCAAGTTTCCATGATAGACGAAATAATTACGTTCGGAAATTGACATTGGATAACAATAGGCTTTGAAAGGCTTATTGAGATTATAAAAAATGTTCTATGAATTCCTTGATAATTACATTAATTAAATTTTATTGCTAAACTGCTGAATCATATTTCACGAATTTTTTATTGCAAGCTTTATATATGCTTCTTCCACAACTTATGTTAGTCAATCAGGACATTTTTCAAATCAGTTGCAAAAATATGCTCATATAACAGAAACGTATATTTGTTTTAATCGAAACTATTTAATACACCTATAATTTGTATTATTTAGCACGAGCGTATCTTGTAGTGATCATTTTGCTAGTCAAATAATGGGACGCCCAATAATTGTAACTATGCTTGTACTAAATACATAAATCAAAATATTTATGAACATAAGATTTACTATAATATCAGGTACACATCTAATACCTTCCATTTATACAACTATCGCCTTGACGCGTTACCTGGATAGCATGCTTGTAAGATATTTGTATAATACTTTACATTGAAAATGATGATTATTGTAAAAATGATATTCTTATTAAAAAAGGCATTCATAGCTATAAATTTCTAATTTAAATATGTCGTAATTCGAATTAATTCCAAATTTGATACCTTGTACTACCACAATCACAAATCAAATTCACAAATGCAATTTTAATGATCAATAAAAAATTGAAAATGTTCGACAATAACTGTAAATAGTATTTCAAATGTAGGCCAACAGATAAACAAAAATGGCGATAACATTTTTCAATTAATTTAATAGACAGCTATAGTTGAACATAATGCTTATATATTTTAATAGTCTAACGATCTTGTGATTAGTATACGGAATTGTTACTCCAATTGAGTTTTAAGTACGTAGAAGTAAATAACATATGAAATAAAAAGAGTCAGGAGTACGAGCTAGGCACACACTTGAAACCAATCGAGTCATCTCCATATCATACAAGTATTATCCTTGCTGGCAGTGATGATGGTGTCACCAGCATATGAGAAGGCGCAGCTGAACACGTCGTCAGAATGGCCACCTAGTGTTTGAATGCAGCAACCTGATTCAAGCGACCAGAGACGTGCCGTTCTGTCCAGGGATGACGTCAAAAGATGATGACCGTTCGGACTAAAACACACTGTAAAAATTCATGCTATATCAAAGGATATTTTTACAAATAAAATTAAAACATTAAGTGGGCAAAATTCGTTAATTTCACTTTAATACCTACCAACGCTTTATTAATTCTATTGATCAGTTATGCTACTGATCGTAATTATCTTACCTTATTTTATAAATTATATTTTATATATTATAAATTATTTAAGTTTAGTTCGACAAGATCATTAAATCATTAGCCAGTACCTTTTGATACTTCTTCGCGATGACCTTCCATGACAGCTAGTTGTTTGAAATTAGTACTGACATCCCACACTCGAGCAGTAGTGTCGCTGCTTACTGTGGCTAACTTTTTTCCGTTGTTATCAAAATTTAAATCAAGGACTTCATCATCGTGTCCATGTATCGTTATCAAGCATTTATCAGTGCGCGTATCCCAAACTTTGGCTGTTTTGTCCATCGACGAAGAGCCAATCAGTGTGCAGTCAAAATTGTACAGGCAATTACTGATTTCCTCGCGATGACCAATCAAAACGCTGCTTCTCCTGGATCATTAAGAAAAATCTCAGTCTTTCGTTATGCAACTTATCCACTTATTAAACCTGTGATAATGAATAGCTTTAGACTAACTGAAATGTTCGTGTGTCCCAAATACTGATTGTACCATCAAACGATCCTGTGATTATCTGATTTCCGTCATTGTTATAATGTAATGCTATCACTTCTGCTGTATGTCCTTTCAACGTACCCAGCTCTTGACCTGATAAAACAATTATAGTCATACTATATTGGCAGCTAAATTTATGTTGGATAAAAGATGAAGATATCTCTGCTTCAACAACCCGATTGAAATCAATTGAAACCGATGGATATCCGATTTAACTATAATTAGATTCAACTGGGGCAATCGGAAACATTAGTATTTGAATTGGAAATAATTTTGATGATTACCCCTTAAACAGTAATTTTTTAATTGGAATCAAGGAGAATGTCATTCAGTCTCAGTGGTAAATTTCCATAAGATTTAATCAAAAACTTCTGATGCACAAATCTAGTTTCTTACGACTCACTAATTTCAATCGATTTCAATATGATTTTTTAAGCAGGTATAACAACATCAAGTATCAATATTAATCGAAATAAATAAAAGGTTTATTTTATTGATTAACCTGATCCCAAATGAAAAATTTTCGCGGTAGCGTCCATTGATCCCGTAGCAATTTTGCTCTGTGTTGGTGAAAATCGAGTTACCACCACCTCTGCATCGTGACCCCACATACTAACGAGACAGTGACCCGTCTGTGAGCACCAAACTTTTGCGGTTTTATCAAATGATCCAGTCACGATTTTGTCCCTAAAATCATTGTTTGCAGGCAATTAAAAAAAAAAAAGAACTTAAGCTTCAATATTCATTTAAACTCTTGCTCTTTTATTTTAATTGCTTTTGTTACATGCACGAATTTACATATATCTTCAAAAGTTTGACTCACGAAGTCGGGTTGTTGAAGGACACTGCGTAGACTACATTTTTGTGGCCTTCGAGAGTAAGAAGCTCCTTTCCACTGTCAATGTCCCAAACTTTACAAGTTCGGTCATAGCTGCCCGTCAGGCATCTGGCAATACAAACAACAACAAAATTGAAAATGAAACAATAACAATGAAGTTCTTAAGACAGATTAATGTTTTTATAAATTTCAATAATCTTTGTTTTCAATTACTTGAGACAACAACAATTTGAAAGGACAGATAATTTTAATTAGAAGATTTTTTAAATATAAAAATTGACAAAATTAAGGGAAACGTCAAGATAAATGGAAGTACCTTTTACCTAGTTTATCAAACGCTATGTTGGTCAGAGGAAGTAAATGCGTTTGCAATGTTTTATATTTGTAATAACGTTTTGCAACACTATCGCATACTTTGTTTTGCAATTTTTCTAACGTCTCAACCAGTTGATCCATCACGCTTTCGGTTATCATCGGCTCACTGACTCGTATACTCTCTGCGAGTGCCTTTACGTCGGTGCTGAAACATTTTTTCAAAAATATGTAAATCCTAAATTGAGTTTCTAATAGAATTTTATTTTTATTTTTTTTTTTCAGTTTACTTAGCCGACAAATCCAAAAGATCGATCATTTTGGTTTTAACGTCGCCACCTTGTGTATATTCCAATGCAATTCCTATGATAAAAAAATACATACTATTTAAAATTGTTCGATCATGAGGACAATATTAGCTTAAGGTTTAATTGTGTCGAACGTTGTGTATGCTTGGCCTTCAATTATCGATATATTTTTAACATTAGGCATTAAGTATTTCACAAAGGTAATTTATCGCAAAAGATCGATTTATACCGAATATGGTTAAGTAGCCAAATAAGATTAAATTAAAGAGTTTAAGAATTTTTAAATCAGATGAGGTATGATTGCCTAATTCGTACCACTTATTTTTATATTTTTATTCATAAATTACTTATTGATAATTAAAAAATAATCAAGGTAAGTATCACCAATGACGAGCTACTTTTTAATAATAAACTTAAGTAAATAACTTACAAATTTTGTTAAAGTCACATAATTACTTCAGTACCGCGATAGCATAATTTTGCCGTCGGACTAAATTAAGCAATTTTCTGCTATGTTGGAACATTGACAGATAATGCGTTCAATTGAAAAAAGTGTGCTATAAACATTTTGAGAAGTTTTATTATACAATTAAATCGATTTTGCACATGTTTAAATAGAATTGAGATTAGTACATAAGTGTTTAAATCTGAATTAAATCAATTAAAACACATTTTCATTTGCTATGTAGTTCTCTCATAGATATATGCGAGATATCTTGGCGCATTTTTTTCGAATCTTTAGGTTATCGACTAATAAACGGTTTTATATAATATGTTAACTTTTGCTTGACAAAATCATTTAGTAAATCATTTTTATACTTAATTTAATGATTTTAAATTTTATTTAATATAATACATTTTTTAGATGTTGAGAAGAAAACCTGAGAATTATTGTTTGCAGGTTATATTAAGGCCGAATTCCCAGAAGTATTTGTTTCTATTTATGTTAATATTTTTAGGAAATATATTTATACTAAAAAAATACTCACTTAAATCGATAATAAATTAATTTTCAATCATTAATGTACACTAAAAACAAGTTTATGTAATTTAACTGAATTTTGTCCGGAACTGTATACGTTAAATATCCATAATCATGCAGTATACTAATTAAATAATTTATTATTTGATTCTACGTTCATTGACTTGATAACTTATCGGTTATGCATTTATAGAACGTTAGATAGAAAATTAATAAAATAGATTAGAGGATCAATCGTACCTGGTGGAAAGTATCGTAATAAGAACTTCAATAACCTCATATGTATAGCTGTGTTTAACTATTAACTTTTAAGAGGCTTTATTTTTTCACGTAAATGATTACGTCATTTACGTATGAACTCCAGAATTAATATTCGAAGATTTTAACAAATCGCGTTACAGTTTCGTTCGTAACTCGTGACAGTGTGAAACTGTTGATATTGAAAATACCTGAGAAGCGTGCGTTACCAAGGATTGCTTGGTCGATTTTAATATTATAGGTTAGTTTAGTTTATATGTCAAAAGTCAAATCGATTGTTTCTTTTGTAACCTATGCAAGTCGATAGACTACGTACTACATTTGTATTTATAAATATGCATACTAATGCATGTAAGCATACATAAGAAAATTTACGATTAAAACCATCTTCCTCGATTATCTTTATTCTCTGCCGAGTAAAATAACTTTGGGGAATTAACTTAAGTTATCATGCCGAAAGAATGCAACTCCACTACGTTTAATATATTTAATTATCATATAATTAATCGCTTAAAAAACATGAATATATCTTATTTCTATAATTAGTTCTGTTCGTATCCTTTATCCAATTATTTAGAGCGAATTTCGATTTCACAACCTAATATTGATTTAATAACCTGTATACGTATTTCATCTTCATCGATTCAATCCATTTGCGGATAATATCTTAACCTTGAATATTAGCAATATCTAAACTTCCGTAACGAGGTTATTTTTAATTGTCTCTCGCAATCATCTCTTCATGTGTAAATCAATCAGAAAAATCGGATCTCTGATTGATCAAAGCTGAAAGTTTTGAAGAGATATAGTGAGATATAGCAGTAAGTTGCAGTAATGATTCCTGGTGAGATCTAGCGCTATCTGAGTTCCATTCTTATTGTAAGAACTGATTAGACTTCAAGAGATTTACAAAGTGCGTTCCAAAGTAAACAGGACGTTTGGAATTGCGAATTTTCTGGTGGCGCCATCTATATGTGACTCAGTGCATTAGAAATTTACATCCTTTATCGACTTCCAGTCAAAATTTCATGACATTTGGTTTATTGTAAGCGCGAGTAATTGCGTCTGAAGTGACAGCATATTTGTGTCATCGGTAAAAAAATGAGCATCGAACGCCAGCTCATCAATCGACACTCGTGACCGATTTTTTTACTAAAAATCCGGTGTCTTGACAGCCCGACTACGTGACCGTACTTACAGGAATGACTGTAGGGTTGCCTATCATGTGGCGTAGGTAGACGCATTGATATTTTTAATAATTATTGTGCTATTAAACAGAATGTATCATTGACGTTCATTAAATTATTTTTACCAATGTATTTTGAATTACTGCGCAAAAAATAAAAGAAAGCATTCCCATACTCTGTCGTTATCACTAGTCATGATATTTATTGGTAAACTGTAACGATTCTCACAAAAGTTCGTACAGTTAGAGATTAATCGATTTTTAATATCAGTCAGTTTATTGCTATTCAGCCTGAATTGAATTTTATTTACAAAGCCTTCCTTAAAACATTGATTCATCCGCACGCTACACTCTTATCTGCATCAAAAACATTGTAAATCAAATTCAATTATAAGCAATCAATGAAAGCAATAGACATTTATCTTTCAGCATTCAGATACGTTTTAGACACATTACTGGAACAAATCAATCTGTTGGTAATAATAACAGGCTGTTCTACCACTCACGAATGTTAATATTTAATGTAAATTGTGGCAAAATATATCAACTATGTATTTCGTAGCACCGTAACATGTCAATAATACAGTTCAATTTTTTTGCACATGCACAGTGCAATAATAACATATTTTTCAAATGAAATCATTATTCTATTTCCTAAACTAATTACTCACATACGGAACATATTTACTTTGATATTTCAACATTTTGCCACATTCTCTAGTATTTACTCAAATTTGGCTTCATCAATCATAAAATAAATTTGTTAATCGGATTTCATAAAGCTGATACTACATATGCACCTTCGGTGAGCTTGAAACTGTTACGGATCTTAGCTTTGCGGTTATTAATTTTTGTGTGCACTTTATGATTCGGAATATAAAGCAATAAAATGTGAGCAATGCCAAGCACATGTCATGATACAAATAAAAGTGCATAAATAAAAATTGAAACGGAAATATAAACTGTTTAAGATGGATATGAATAATGATGTATGAATTAAAATTGAAATTGAAATACAAATGGTTCATGATAGATAGATCGTTCTATTTGAATTTAACTACGTCTCTGTAATGTAAAATGTATTTGCAATTGAAAAACCAATTGACATCCTTTTTATACCGTGACGATATTTTCATAGTGTAATCTAAGGCCTATAATGTGTGACATATGACTTTAAAAAGTGATTGTGTAGAGGCAGCGGGGTAAAACGAGCATCCAGTGCAAACTGATAGCACGCTCGATGATTCCCAATGAATGGGAAAATTATTTTTACAGTTTCCTCAGATTTTCTATGGATAAACGAAGTTATGGATAAACGAAGTTTGGAGATAAAACTTACTACATAAGACTACATAAAATAGCGCGAGGGTCGAACAGGTCTCTTCATCATGGTGAAAACCTAAAAGCAGTCACTCATTTCAATACACCATAGAGTACCTATGAACCGGTTTTGTATTTATGTATTTTTTCCTCCTTGACCGTTTTTTACCCTCAGGCTTGCGACCTAAGAGTTTTCTCTTTCATTTCTTCAATGTAAAAGTCTCATGTTAGTGTTCAATTACGACAGTTGTGATACATAGCAATCGGAACAATCCAAAGAATACTAGTCTCATATAAAAAAACAAGAGATAGCTCTTTGTAGTAACTTTTTTATTTTATTCGATACATGGCTCCATTAATAATAGTAGCAATTGCAAGAATAAAATTGTTTTTGTGAAGGTAGCGATATCTGTCACAATTGATGAGTTTCATTAATAATATAGGTCAAAATTTGAACACTATGGATACAAGTAAATCATGTTCATTTATATTTTCTCACTAGTAGATGTATGATGGTACATAAGTTGCAATATTAAGAATGAGCTTGACATTCGACCCTTTTAGATTTTGGGTTCTTGCCATCAAAATCAAGATCGATCAGTACCAGTGTTAATTTTCTCTCAGCGATTCAGACGTGTTGAGCAGTTCGTTGGCAACGTGCGATAAGCACACACCTGCGATTGCTCCGAATTCTTTGAGGTGTAGACGCACACGGTCAAATCTTGCAATATGCAACTCATTAACTTGGGCAGAACAACCTGTGTTTCTTCCAAAAAGTTGATTTACATCGAGTAAGGTATATACCTCGAAAGTTGGGAGAGCGATTTTGAGTATTTTTGTAAAGCGAGTTTCGCAATAAATTTTTGTTGTTGAAGTTTAACTACCCACTTGCTGAACAGTGGTGCGATATACATACTATACGCTTCGAAGATAACTACGATGGTCCGGAGACTGGGCAGACTCAAATAATCCGCGAAGCTGAAGCAAACGGTTGGACTATGACCCGAATTTTGAAACGGTGTTGAACTAGTTGAAAGTGTGATTGAGATGGCATTTATTGGCTATTTTGTTGTTTCTATTGGGACTGCATAAAGTTTTATAACAAATTCAAAGTTCCTATGACAAACTTACATACAACGTCTTGCGCGGGTGACAATGTCAATCAGTACTCACCAATCCTGAGAAAAGATTCATGTTTAAAATTGTATGTGCACGGTTAAAAAATGCCTATGCAATGACGTAAAGTTTGAACAAATCTTTCACAATGTGAGAAAGTATATATTATTGTGAAATGATTCTTGAATTATCTGGGTGAAATAGTGAATTATTATGAGCTCTACTAAGATGATCGCTATCGTACAATGCAATTAGTTAAATGTTATTATTATTATTCTATCTATACACCGTAGAATTGCCAATATTGAAAATCAGTTCCGCGAGAACACATATAAAAGATCGAATATCTCTATTGTTCTTTTGCATTGTCTTTAACTCTTCGTCAACCAATATACTGATACTGCATCTGTGAAGTGATAATTCCTGAGTTATTGTTTACAAAATTATGCATATTCCGCTCACAGAGGAATGTAAATGTTGATTGAGAACCAATAAGAATATGCTTACAATTAGTCTATATCGTCGATGTCGTGCGACATTGACGCTGTTACCTTGAGATAAGTTTTGCAATGTTCAGTCCTTTCTGGCGGGACTCACGGTTAATAGTCAATTCGAAGGCTCAAATGTTGCACTTAAAATATATTTAACCCGAAGGTTTTGTGATAGAACACGCGTAGCTGAATAAATTTCGAATGTGACCTATTTAGAGAATACATGCAACAGAAATTAACATCGATTCTGTACGTATTGCGTATCCAGGTACAGTTTGTGAAATCCTTCTGAGCTCAGTGAAGTGTAGATGTCTCGTTATAAATTTGGAAGGATTTTTTTGAAATTCGTAAGAGGAAGTAAAGTTAGGGACACGTGACGCTTCTCCAAGCACCTGCAGTTAATATGATTAAATCATTATTAATGGAGCCGCTTTATCAATTTCGTATCTTTCTCGTATAGGCCTTCGGGATAAACGTATTGGGTAAATGTTTCATAGTATAAATTACGTGAAATATATAATTAAATAAAATGTAAATTATATAGTGCTGTGATTTTTATGGAACATTTTAAGTCATCTTTGGAACTATGTTTGGTTTTCATCTTTTCACTTTCTTTTTTTTTTAACTAATAGTCTTTTACGTGTGATTTTAAAGCTTCTGTCATTACGAACGTCGTAGATCCTTAATCTATTAAAACGACAAATTTCTTCATATTTTGTTCAGTCGACAATAAGAATTCAGACCGAGGTAAGTTCTGTTTTTAAATTCTTTGGCAAATATAGCAAAATTCTTATGTCATGGATTCACTAACGGTACCTCTTCGAGAAAGTTAGGTGGATTGCACTATAGCAATCCAGACGCGAAAAGCTTTTTTGGATTACATAGCCTGTGAAATCCTGTTGATATAAATAAATTCTAACTTATCTATATTTATATAAAGAATATTATTGTGTGATACGAGGATTATCTTAAAATCATAGATCATTATGTTTTTATTAATTAAGTATTGCCCTTGACTTTGAAACAGTATCATAGCAAGAATTACAATATGTCATATAAAGAGATGGTTGAATAAGTTTGAAAAATTATAAATTAAGTTGAAAAAATTTGCTAAATTTTTCTATCCTTTTTTATAATTCGGAAACATTCGACTCTCGGGGATTTCATATGCCCGGAAATCTAATATAAAATGTGTTTTCTCAGACAGTCTTACTTCGAAACCCCGGCTATATTTACCAACGGCACTGCATACTGGCGCAATTCCCAAGCTAGCATTATTTACAGGGTGTCCTAAGAAATACACATTTGTAGCAGCCACGCAGTGGCATCTGGCTAGCAGTAAAAATATTATAACTTATTAGATCATCGATAAAGAAACAACCTTGTGAGAAGAATATCCACATGCAATTAAAAAATAGTCTAATCAAGGCTTTCTGTTGCGTTCTGCAAATAATTCGAGATTATTCAAATAATTTTTACTATTTGGTTATTGTCAACTATTATGAGGTTTTTAAAAAAGAACGTATTTTAAAGAAACATTACATTGATAATATACTGTCGATAAAAGTAATATCAGTGATAAGAGTATCACGCGCGGCTACTATAGACTAAGTTATGTCTAGTGTGGTAAATAGAAACTACATTATATAGCTTGATTTATCTGCGTGTATAGGTCTAGGGTAGACCTAGGCCTAGTCTGGCCCAGTTTAACTCAACTTACCTTTTAGAGCCTCGAACTATTTCTAGCAAATTATATATACACTATAGAAGTGCAGCAGGTAATTGGCATTTGCGAAACATTTCGTTTGTAGTTAACAAAATGAGATAATAATAAATTATCGTTAAGCGAGGTCAACAAGACATTTTTTCAGAATAACAAATAATTATGGTTAAATCCGAAACTGACTAAATACATGAAAATCTACGTTTAGAATACTCGCGTGACTGATTATGAAATTCCTTCGATATTAAAGAACATTCGCATTATCGCTATTGCATTACTCGCCACGCACCACGTATTTGCGTTCTAAGAAGCCACCGCCGAGGCTTCCGGGATAATAAATCCAAATCTCCCAGCGCAGACTAAGAACAATAACGTATCTTCGAAACATTGCTAACGCCTATCAACAGACAGATAAAAATAACCGATCCAATTGATGACTTACAGATGAAGAGCACTGCACCGTTGAACAATTCGTACAACACGACGGAACTGTGGAAGATACTATTGCACCGTACTAAAGCGGTTTCAAATATGGCTTGCGATAATGATCCGTAACTGAAATTGAGAATGAAAAAAAAGAACGCGCGAGCATCGTTACCTCGTTACATCGTGAGCTGCTCTAAGTGAGAACAAGATGACGGTCTCTTACCAATACGAGGTCGCCAGTTCCACGAGCGGAGGATTCACTCGTCTCCTGTTTATGTGGCGTGGTTCTCTCTACAAGCTCATCTACAGGGAACTTATCCTATTCCTGACCCTATTTATCACAATCTCAGCACTCTATCGTCATGTCTTCTCGCAGTCTCAAAAGAGGTCTGATGATCGACTAGTCAAAATTAGTTCAAATGAATTTATTTAATTTCATACAGTTCGCCATTACACGCATTAATATATCGCTCTACTTATACACAGGGAATTCGAACGAGTTGTTGTGTACTGCGACACGTTCATCAATTTGATTCCTTTGAGCTTTGTGCTTGGGTTCTACGTGGCTTATGTAGCAGGAAGATGGTGGCAACAGTACACAGCTATTCCCTGGCCAGACAAGTAATTATTTATAATCGTTAGAGTATGATTATACTAGGATCATTTTATTGAAACAAGTCTTTTTCCTGATCAAGGGTCATGCACTCCGTGGCGCTATATGTTACTGGCGATGATGAATATGGCCGTATGCTGCGAAGAGCTCTTATGCGTTATCTCAACCTCTCTCTTATCCTCGTATTGAGATCAATCAGCTCTGCCGTTAAGAGACGATTTCCTACCCTCGATCACGTAGTTGATTCTGGTAAGATTGGTTATTGTTAAAGAACACCTGTCGAATAAAGTATCGGTCATTAAATTAGAGCTTTTTAAATTGAAATAGAAATGAGATCGGGAAAATATTCATGATTATGTAGATACTTGTTGATAGGTTTTATGACGTCGCTGGAACTGGAGCTGTTCCAATCTGTACCCAGTTTGGAATTTAATACTTATTGGATTCCTTGTACCTGGTTCATCAATCTTTTAAAGGAAGCACGTCGAAGTCACAGGTTATCTGATGCTCAAGGACTTAAGATAATCATGGAAGTGAGTATAATATTAAATTAAAAACTGTTTTTTTCATTATACTCAAATTCATCGCACGTTTGATTATTTTATAGCCATTTCTTGACTTGTTGGACCGACTGCTCTAAATGCAGTCGATTATAGCCGCAATATGACTGGAAATATATTTTTTCTTAGCGGAGTTGAAACGTTGATTTACACGATTGCAATAAGCAGCTTATATCGTAACAAATTTTAATGAAGTACCTGCTGCGCTTTTATTCTTTCTTACAATTTTAGCAATTTACGAGCCACTAGTTGTGATTACCTATAATCATTGGCTTTCAGTTATTCCTTAAGTCTCTTACGATAGCTGGTAATACGAACGTGTTACGGAGATACATTGTAGATTTATATCAACGGCCAACTATTGTTTTCAGGAATTTAATGATTTTCGATCAAAATGCGGTCTTCTATGGAGTTATGACTGGGTATCGATTCCGCTTGTATATACCCAAGTGGTTACATTAGCAACTTATAGCTTCTTCGTTGTAGCATTGGTGGGCCGACAATATATAGAAGGAGGAAAGAAAGATTTTCAATCGCAAGTCGACATTTATTTTCCAATTTTTACAATACTACAATTCTTTTTTTTTATGGGTTTACTTAAGGTACGTAATCATTGATACATTATCAGAAAAGAGTTTAATAATTATATATTGTTATTATCTATGAATAGGTTGCAGAACAACTAATTAATCCGTTTGGGGATGATGACGAGGACTTTGAATTGAACTGGCTGATAGATAGACATATCAAAGTATCTTATCTTGGCGTTGATACGCTAATGAATCGCTGCCCACCTCTCGTAAAAGATATATATTATGATGCTGAAAATCTTACGTTACCCTATACCGAAGCAGCAGCAGCTTACAAGAAGAAGACTTATCGTGGAAGCGTTGCAAATATGACGTAAGTAAATTGACATAATGGTAATACCTATGCGTTTTATAAAGGTACTCAAGTTGATATTATTACATATAACGAATACCGGATTCCAACAGAGTACCGGAAGAGAAGCAAAGTATGTTTTTACCTGACATCACTGAAGAAGAAGAGAACACAGAAACTATGCCCACTCCGAGAACATCGACAGCAAGTCTTGTCACTCACACAAATGACAGTCCTCATAATACCAGGCGGTAAAGTTGAAATTGATTTATGTTCATTGAATTACATATATCTCTTTGTAGATATTGTTAATGATTAAAGCTTAAGGCATCAGTCATGTTTTGGACCTTATTAAGTTAACTTCGTTTGTTCCAGCCAGATTAGCGGGTCCCCTCCAACAACTCCGAAATTGTCTCGAAACTCTTCTGAAACAATTATCCAACTGGATATGCAAGAAATATCTGCTGAAGGTGAACAAGGAGAACGACGTTCATTAGCAGATACAGTGAAGAAATATTCGGCCAAAACAAAATGCTCCACCCCTCGTGTCGAGCCACAAAATAGAAAACCATTTTTTGGTCTTGCGAAGGCAGCTAGAGTGAATCTTCAACCATGGCCCAGTGCGACTAATCTCACTCATTTCACAACGTCACAAACAAGAGAAACAAGCTTATCGCCTACTACTGCACGAAGGGAATCAGAGCTAATGCAACAAAGAAAAAATTCTTTGAAATTGAAAGTTCCCGCGCAGTATAAAGGTGGCGAGGAAGATATAACGAATGATTATCAGGGTGTCGTAAATTCTGCCTTTTCCCAGGAACGGCTTATTAACGTTGGATCAGCTAAAGAAGACACCGCTTCTTGTCAGTGCAACGCCTCAAATTTTAACGACAGAAATCATTCCATGTGTCAGTCTCAGCGCTCCTATGAAAATGTTTGTCAACATGTGGCACGTTGTGATATTCCAGCTATAGAGATTTTTGAATGTCAAAGGAGACCAAGATTACACAGTTGTCCTAAGTACCTGGTACGAAGGCAAAGCTCCATAGGAAGTAACAGGAAGAAGAGTGTTCGTTGGAAACCAGTTACGGTGGATGGTGCTGGAGACTCGATAATTCGAAGAAGAACCGTTGACTCTGTGCCAACTGTTAAACGAATGATAGTGCAAGCAGAGAGTTCTCCTGAACTTAGTAATTTGGAAGGTATATTATCTACAACTGTTAATGAAAGACATGCGCAGGTTAAAGAAGATGAAAAAGACAAGAAGGAGCCTCAGGAAAATGAATAACAGAATATTGAAATGATGTATTGTGAGATGTGTTCGGTGCAGAGGACCATTATTGAAACATGAAGTGCAACTGCTGTGATGAATCGACTCCATAAAACTGGATCAATTGTGTAAATTGAATGTGACCTGTGGGACAGACTAACTATCAAGAGAGGCATCGTTTATATTTTATTTATTAAATCTTATATTGCTGCTCACTGCTGAAAGTAAACAGGTTTTGTATAATATGTAACTTCGGAAATGAGATCTATATTAAAAATTATTTATTGTACGGATACAGACAATATATTATAAAATTATGATTTCGAGAGGCTTCAGAGCTTTGCTGGATTAATTCTATTAGTCGGAAAACTGGGAGAACTAGACTTCCATTCCTCGTGGAAGATTTGACCAGGTTATAGTCTGATAGTTTAGCCGTATGACTTGTCCGGCAAAGTTATGAAGGTGCTTTTATTATATTTGTAGGAATAATTGCTCATTAAACTATATAGTACATAACTGCCGAGGTATGTTCGAATTTGTACTGTGTAGAAAATATATATTCCTTCTATCTTTATGATTATGATCATTATATAGAAAATTTCCTAAACTGACAATTTTTTTCTTAAAAACAGCACAAATCTCGAGATAAAAAGCGCCTTTCCAGTAATTCTATTCTGTAACACGTATTGATAGTTGACGGTATCGTTGGACAATGATAATTGCATTTCATCAAAGTCAGACAACCCTTTCCAATCCATTGGAATATATATGACCTACTGATGGAGCGCACACGTCTATCCAATTAAATACGTCTTGGTGGGTTAATAATCTATCAGGTAATAGGTCTGGGTGAAACGTATATGTGACCTAGCTATAAGGGCCTAAAATGTATTACGTTGGTTGTTAGTTTTCTGTTCATTTGATATATAACCTTATTTATATGTAAAAAAAGTTCTCAAACGTGTTTAATAAATTAGATTTAAAAGGGTTAAGGCAGCAAATGACAATCACTGAATAAGATTGCTAGGTCAGATTTATGACGTCACAGATCAGCGCTATTTAATTATTGGTCGCTGGCTGCTAATCGTTGCCTGCTACTTTGGTATGCGAGGTCTATTACAACACATTATTAGTGTAATTGGCGATGGGGTAAAAATTTAATTATTGATATTTAATGATACTGACAACTTTCGTTAAAAGTTACAGAATAGAGCTACAGATTCATGACGTTCCCAGAGTGTTTTCTAATATACCGACTGTTGTGAAATTTTAGACAGATTATAGTTCTTCAATCCTCATGTACTGAGGCGCTGTGTGGAATGAAAAGCCGTTAGAAATAGGGTATTCTATTCTTAATAAAAATGTTATAAATTGGTTTATGTTTGTTATTTGTCGCCTTGGTCGCATTTCGGTTATCTGGGACAGTTCCTCATTGGAGGAGGCAGTCGTAAAGAAAGGAAGGAAGGATTTTGGTTATAGTACTTTGTTTCATCTCATGCACTTTTGAGAATAAATATGAAAATCACGTGCGTTATATGTTGCGATCCTCTTACACCATCGGATGACGTATTTTATACTCCATGTGGTCATGTATTTCACTTCTCCTGCATTGTAAAGTGGCTGGAGAGGTAAATATTCTTTTGCATTAAACTTGTTTTGAGAAAATCATTAGTTTAAGTTTAGATGTTTTCATTTTTGAGATTCGTTTTTCAATTTTTCACATAATCATGTCTAATGTAATTTGTTCTTGTATGCATGATACAGTTTTTTCTCATTAAATTTCACTAAATACTTTAATGTTAAATGTATATTGTGATATTAATCTTTGCTTTTTTTCATAGATCCAAATCATGTCCACAATGTCGAGAGAAAGTTACAGAAGCTAAGATCCATCGAATTTACTTTAATTACTCTGATACTAATGTGCCTGTTGAAAGCTCTTCCTCGCTACAGGAACGAGTTGAAAATCTTAAATTTCAAATAATGTTGAAGGAAAATGACATAAAGCATTATACCTCAAAGACTGCAACCCTGGAACATCAAAATGCAGGACTGAGGAAAGAGGTGCGGAAGCTTGAAAGTGAAATGCTACAAAAGGATTCTGCTATATATGCTCTACAAAAGCAGACAAATTATTTAAAACAGCAAAATGAAGAGGCTGAAGCGGCAAAGAAAGAAGCTGCAGTTCTAAAAAGAAAATTAGAAGAGTTACGAAAGTATGTCAAAACTTTCAATCAGTTACTGTTAAAAGATTAATATTTCAGGATAATTTATATGTAGAGTTATTCTTGACAAACACATCACCTGAAGATGTTTCTACCATTTAAATGAAACAGACAGAATAACTTCAATTGTTGTGTTTTTCATTAATAACCCTGTATAATAGAATTTTTGAGACCAATTTTTGGTATGATGAATTCACTAACAATTGTTCCATTACTAGCGTTCAAGTAATACTGAATGCTCCTGCTGAAGAGGTTGATGAAATTATAGCAAATACAAGAAATCCTGCTAGTCTTGCCACATATATTTGTGTGATCAAAAGGCAAGTTATTATCTTTAGTAATGTATAATTCAAATTTTTACATTAATAACAGTTCTAATAGATTTTACAATGTAATGTCATTAGGGAATTGACTAGTAGTTCAAATAAATGCAGAGAATTACGGACTACTGCGAAGAAGTTACAGCAAGATCTTACCAAGGTTTCCTTAGAACGCAACTTTCTCAATGAGGAACATGCAAAGAGAATGTATGTTTGTTTCGTGATGAATTATTTTCATACAAGAAATTTCATAAATTTTAACTATATCATTTTTATTATAGGCAATTGCAAGAAGATTATGCAATATGTGAAAGTGAAAAAATGGCACTTCAACAAAAGTGTGCAGAACTGGAAGCAGCAATTTCAAATTGTACCAGTCTTAACAACTCCAATGAGAGCAATCGTTTATCTCTTGAAATTAATACACAAAGGGAAGACACCTCGCGTATTAACTTATCCTCTTCAGTCGAAAAGAAGAAGAGTGATGATTCAGTGATTTTTGTATCGGTAATACTCAATGAGCTTGTTGCGAATATATTTGCTTTATTTGGATTAAGAAATATTCGCGATGGATAATCGAATTCTACGTTTTCTTTCCTAAATATTTCTATTTTTTAGTATTCAGTTTCTGAACCTTCGCGGTCAACTGAAAATGTTAGTAACTCTCAAGTAAAATCGATTGGTGTCCCTACTTTGAAAGCACAACATTCGCAACGGCACCAAAATAGTGGATTTTCTATTTTGGCAAAAAAATCTAGAATATCTCATCCCTCTAATGTGAGTACCGTACATAGGTTTTCGTAATTCTTTTTAATATAATCAAAATGTTGAAAGATACATCCTGCACTTGATTGTGGCATTTATCTTGAAATTGAAGGATTGTAGGCTGAGAAGCTTTACATTAGACTTCACATTCTTCCTTTTGTACATTTTGTGTAAATCACGATTATACTTTACTCGATATGATGGAGTATTCTTCATTAATTTGTTTATTTACAAAATTTGTCCTATTCGAAATAAATGTTATAAATATATTCATACTAGCTGCTTCATACTAATTCCTTATTTTAATACTGTCATTAAGATGAAATTAAGAATCAGCAGTACTTCCACTGAAGGTATAAGAGTGTCATTGTACTTTTTGCTTCAGACACGCGCGATACCTGAAGACGTCACATACAATGGGTTTGGTGGTCATTCGAAATCAGACAATTATCCCACATCCAGCAGTGGCATAAAACAAAAAAAAATAAACAACTTCCCCAAATCCAAAAAACTGAAACTTGACAATTGAGGCATTTGCCATTAACAGAATATAATCCCGTATACAATTAAATTTGAGGATTTCTTCGTGGATTGTTCAACAAGAAATTTTATACTATTTTAATTATTATTTAAAATATTAAAAGACTGAAACTTGACAATTGAAGCATTGAAACATTTACCATTAACAAAATATGATCTTGTATACAATTAAGTTTAAGGACGTCTTCGTGGATAGTTCAAGAAAACATTGTATATTATGTTAATTATTATTTAAAGTATCTTTATATTTCTGCGATGTAGAATTTGGTAATGAGTTTTGTAACAAATAAAAATCTTTAATTTTCATATTTCATTTCATGTTCAATAGCACCTTCTATTTTTATCGTGATCTTATTTTGTGCACGAAGAAAATATATTCATGTAGTCCTATTCTATTTAATGGAATTATTTATAATATTGTGATTTAACTAAGAACCGATAGTTTTAAATTGAAATGAATAAACAAAATGTTCGTTACCTCGTTAAAAAAACATACTCAGGTATAACGCTGTTCTGTTGTCTCTTGATTCACTGTTAAAAATTTTCAGAGTACACACTGTTATTCAGTAAAAAAAAAATACCAAAAAAAATGTAAAAATAAAAGTTTCTTAGGTCAAGTATAACTCGTATTATAAAAAAATTTAGTTCACAATTAAGGTGCCTAATAGAAACATGTTAAAAAACCAAACCACTTCTCGGTTACCGGCATTACAATCATCTTTCATGGGAGCGCATCCTCCGACTAAGAGTGATGCTACGTCACACAATGGAGGCACTATTAATTATTTTCAAAAATACAGGAATGAAGTGCTATCCAGATTTTCCGTATGTCTTTTAAATCTATTTTTTTCACATGGCTAATTCTATTTCAAAAATTGTTTCCAAAAGATGCCGTCGTATGATTGGGGAAGTTCTCGCAAAGTGACATATGTACCAAGACCTGAACTAGTATCAGCAATCGGAGTTCATAAAAATGAAAAAACCTTGGCAATACCAATAAATAATATCACAACTATAGATGCTGGACGTATGAGAGAGGTTGATGAACTTTATAAGGTAACCGTAAATCTTAACTTGTATCAAGTTTTCTTCAATCTCACCACACTAGTTCAATAGTCGACTTGTTATACTGAACTTCAAAGCCGCATGCTCGTTTCGTAAGTTTCAACTAGCTTTTCAGTTGCGCAAGCAGCAATTGCCTTCGTAATCATTTCTAACGCTGTTTGTACTTTGGGAAGAGCTTGTTAATAATTTTATGAAAAATATGTTTCACAGGGAGTGCAGATGCATCGCCAACAATATAAAGATCACACGAGAAAACTTCATCCTTTAGATTACTTCAGGGCTGATGAGTATTCGTATCAGTGTGCACCGAGTCTTTTACCTTCATATTTATTTAAATATCCACAAACTTATACTGAGTATAAATTACCGTCAGTTTTACCATTGACGTATGAGAGAAGAATGAATACACCATTTATTCCTGATTTAGCATTTCCAGGAATATATAACTCCCGCAGTTGTATCGCCTATAAAAGGTGATCTCGAATTAAAAAGAAATAATCAGGATCATCAATTTGTAGTTTCTATCTGGTTTAATTACATCTTGATTCTTTTATTATTTTTATATCGAATAGGTTATTTTATTCACTTATTTAGCTATTTTAAAAAAACCGATGAGCACTCTACAGAGTGAGAGAAACACTTCTTGTTTTAGATGATTAATTATTGAAAGTACTTTGATTTTTGACAGTACCTTATCAGATACCAGTGTGACAACAATTTTATTCGAACCTTTTAGTCGACCCAGCATATATCCGTTATGTACGATTTTTTCTCTAGTTCTCGCCAACGAAACACTGTCGACATTGTCATTTATAGTTATAAGAGAAATATTGATGTCATACTTCAATTTTTTATGGAGTTGATAAAAATTAAAGGTACAAGCAAGCACTGAAAAAAGAAATTAAACGAGTTTTACCTCTACGTGACAAATGTTCGAAATATTCTGCGTTCAATAGAGTAAATCGCATGTTTAAGAATAGGACGTGACTTCGTTTATCATACATACATAAAGTCTACGTTTCTTAAGAATCGAATGCACTTCTAACTGTTTACTAGCGTTGACCATTTGACCATTGTATGTCGAATAACTTGAAGTATTGTTTTCGTATGATTAGCTGAACAAATAAAAAATTCAGACATAATCATATACTGTTATTACTAATACTTGCGTTCAATTGAAATGAAAATCTACGACGTCTATCAGCTAAAATGCACGTTTGCGATTTGCGGTGAAACGGTGCACAATTTCGAAAATCTGATGTGATATCTATTCTATATTTTCTGATTGTGCATTAAATCATATTATTATTGCTCGTTTAACTTTCATTTGCAAATAAAAAAAATTATCTTTGTCATTTTATATGATATCGAAGAAAGTTAAATGCAATAGTTGAAGAGCAAGAAAAAATAATAGAGATGAAAAATTTCATCCGGATACTGTACTGTATAAAGGAGATATTTGGGTTCGAAGTTTTGTCATTTTTTAACAGATTTCCGATACTGGCGGAACTCTTAGCTTCGTACAGCAGCTTCATGCCGAACTCAAGATTCGCAATTGTTTTGAGGTAAGCATTTAGTCAGACGCAAACCCGTACACGGTGGCTAAAACATATTGCAATGCTATTTTTTCATTACAGGTTGGAAGTCAAAGTTTTCCTGGTGTAGATTTCTGTTTTCTTAGACGTAGATTTTGGAGTCTTCATGTTCCTAGACGTGGATTTTGTAGTCAATTTGTGACTTCCGATAGCGAACTTAGAGAAGACTTTTCGACTGTGTAATGACCTTAGTAATGGCTACGCTAGGTTAAGATGCCTTAGAATTCTAACGTTAGATATGCCTAGATTTATTTGTATTTTTTTTTTGCGAAAAATATTCCTGGTGACGCACATGACTGTCCCATAATTCGGCTAATCCCTGAACACTTCCGGTTACATGTTTATGATATAATATATTATACATATTATATGAATGTCAGTGAGATTCAAAGACTGTTTTGATTATTATTTCTTAGTGTCGAAACACTGCATTGGAAAGAAGCTACCTGATTGTTATAATATGGTATTTATATATATTATTTAAGATATATTGACGTTATGTAAATGAGTGAGAAAATATAGCAAACATGCACTTTACACTAATATGTAACTTTTTGTTTGCTAGTCATAAATATGCACGACAATATTTCTTACAGGTCTTAAAACATTAATTACTCGTTGATTTAACTGAGGCCAAGACAGTTTATTGCAGCATCTTTTTATTCGAACTTCTTGAATCTTGATAGATGCTGATTCAAGGCAAAATCGATAGCAGTATTGTTCTCGTAGAACCTTAGCCACCTACCGGAACTTATGGTGTTTAGTGGACAATGTATGTGCTTAGATGCGATAGCTAATTACCCGAAAGTCGATATCAATGAAGTGAATTTACAGCATTAACTCTTAATATTAATAAAATTTAAAAAATATATATTACTCTGATAATCTGCAATATTTAAGTCTACTGAATCCCACATATCAATACGGTATTAATGGATTATTAGGAAACGTATCAATTTTTGTACTTTATCGTCTGTACGTATTAAACAGATAACTTTATATTTCATATTTATGATATATGTATATTAACATTATTTCTTTGATCATGACAAATAAGTAATAATTACCAACCGATTGATTATTCTAATATACAGTATCAC
>JARQSV010000332.1:1053128-1112780 GCA_030142285.1 Calameuta idolon | reverse complement strand
CATTTTTAATTACGAAATATAAATATGTAGTATAAAAACAAAGATAAATGGATTATATTATTGTTATGTGAAATCTATATTATTTTGTGTGTAAACTTTTAATTTATATGTAAATTATTTCCGACACAATACAAAATATTCGTGGTACATTCACAAAACGTCTATACGTCCATCCACACGTCCGGGGGACATGCTTAGAATTTTCGTGACGTATATGAAGCAATGTATGTGTATATCAGTCTTGCTATGATACGTTATTATTATGTTATTATACATATCATAACAGTGTTTGCTGGGTTAGATATTTCCTTTTGGATTTCAATTGGCTTTTGGGCTTATTTGCGCATATTATAACGTGTATAAAAATTCATTACAAAGGACAGGGCGGCGATTTGAATACACGCGCCGAATTTTATTTTATATTTTTAGAATGCGTATATTTTATATTACTTTTTTTTATTTCATATTATACGCAATGTATCTTTCGTCTTCGAGTGGGAGTATACTTCGTATTTCGGAATGGTACGATTTGTCACGACAAAAGCGCAAGGTAATTGATCAATAATTCAAATGTTTATCTAGCGAGTCTTTCTCGTGAAGGAATCCGTCGTTAATGATATTAAAAGATAAAATTGCCCTTCTATTCGGCGTCACGTACAAGTTGTTTTATTGTAAATATATGAATATTTATTCAGAGATACAGTAATTATTGATGCTTGTTACTTAAAAACTTCTTAAGCATATAAAAAAATGGATACACCCCAAAGCAAACGGCACGAAATAAGTAACGAGTTCATTAATTTGTTTCAATTCCTATAAATAAACACTAATTTACGTTTAATTGGAATAATTTTCTAGAGGTGTACTTAATTTAAGCGAGGGATTTTATTAACTTGATCAGTATAAATAACTTACACGTTGTTATGGCATACATTGAAAAGTCTGTGCAAATTCTGGCATTCTTGCAACAGTATGTACGAACTCTTGTGGTCCGATGCTTCCAGTATGATCAAGGTCCATTTCCTCTAAAACCTAAAAAAAAAATATCTTTAAAAAGATCTGTGTATCAATAGTAATATTATAGTATCTATGTATATGTCTTAACGACCGATCAACACAGGAAAGTGTCTAAAACGAATATAGAATCTTTTTTGTACCTATTTCAATGACACTTGACAATAACAATTTAATGGGGTAAGACACCCTTATGGTTAAACCCTTAGCAAATGGCACTAGGATAATAGTGGTAATGCTCCTATATAGTATGCATCGACTTTAGCCAGATATGGGGGTGCAATCCTTTATAACGCAAAATGCGCTCGACATTGAGCAGGACTTAGATCGAGGAGGATATCGATGCTCTCCATTATGGTGCATAAGACAATAGCATTATTATCCCATAAGCCATAATAGAATCACGCTCGCACCACGTGAGAAAAGTTTCACGTTGTAGATTGAGTACACTTCTCTCTTTGTATATGGAAACGGGAGATTCTGCGTTCTTGTACATAATCATGTACATAGCCACATACATGCAGATAGACATATGTATATACGGATCGATACAAACCATTTGGGCTATGTGTTCTGCACTCTGCCGATCAATTCTGATCTGTCCATTCTCATTGAATCCTGTCAGCCTCTCTACAGCTTCGATCAAATCGTCGAGAGAGACTTGATTGTCGCCGTCAAAATCTGGCAACAAATTCATTGATATATTTCAGTAAAACTTACATCTAATCGAGAAAGTGTGTATACATAAATATCTATGAATCAATTGAGTGCAGACTGTATAGGAACTGTTGTATCATTTCAGAATAAATCGAATAAGTGATATCAGTCTTTATTTTATGATTATCATTTTGATAAAATATATTTTACACTTTTAGAGACTTTTCGGAATTTCACGATGCCTTTAAAGCACACGTATGATGTCCACTTCGAAAAACGTTAATTAAGTGAGTCTAGGCTAATATCCCCTGAGTCCTCGTGGTTAAAATGATTACCAAAGTTCGAACCCTTACGAGATTGTTTTCGTAATGAGATTTTGTTTTCTTTGAGTAGCAGTAGGATTTTTGTATTAAAACTGTCATCAGATTCAATTAATCCTCGTGGCCCAAGAAAAAGGTCCCTTGTTAACATGTGAATAATGTACAGTACGTGAATGGGGACAGGAAGGGGTATTATTGGAAATGAGATCAGTCAGCAGTAACAGTAGAGATAATTAAGCGGGGAAGATTAAAATTACCAAAAATTTGAAATGCCCAGGCAGCGCGTACGTATTCAGGACAATTGTCCGAAAGAGCTGAACACAAGTCCAGAACATCCTCGAAACTCATACAGCCGTCCTGTTCGGATGAGAATACTCGTAGCACGGATTCCCGGAATGGATTGTGCTGAAAATTTCATGAAATCTCTATGAGATTGGCAATATTTCAAATTTGACTTCATCCGGCGTAGTTCTACTTTAAAAACAATTTTCATTGCTGGCTGTTTTGCAGAAGCATATATTTTATCAGTGATTGTCCTGCTACGGGTAAACCTCATACGTGTGAAATATGTAATTTGTCATCAGACTAACACACGATCGAATGGTTCATGGTTGAAAAATGTTGTCTGTTGTTGAATAACGATTAAAGTACGCTTCGATACATTTTCTATATGAATATTAAAACACAATTGTTTCGCTATTAATATTTAACGTTTAGAAAAAGGAGTGAGTTTTTATGTACCGTGTATTTTATCAGCAATAAAAAATTTTTCTATCCTATTGTCTATCTAGATAAAAATAAAAAGATATGGAGATATATATATATGTATAAGCCTAACGCGAATAATTGACATCGAAGCAAATTATGAGTTATACACTCTATACGTAATTTAGCAAATTTCTATAATTATATAAATTACAAGTTTTTCTTTGCATACATATAATTGTCACCAATTTTTAATCAGTTATGTACTTACTCGTATTTGTGGCAGAATTTTCAAAATATCATCGACAGGAAATCGATGATGGATATCTTTGGACAATTCTTCGATACCCAATGTTTTAAACAATTTAAAAATACTGCAAGAATAAATTCCCACGCAATTAATTACATTGACACAGTAGGTTACCCAAAACATTTCTTCAATCAAATAAATTCATTTTAATATTTGTAATTACTCACTGATGAATTTCAGCTTTGGTCAAATATGTAAGTTGCGTGTATTCTTCGAGCATCTCTTGCGTGATGCCGACTCCGACTGATTTCGAGTTTCCCATAATCGCTAGTCACTACTCTTTATCATTCGTTAGCGTTAAAATTCGATATCGCGATGGTAAATATTTAAACTTCCCGATAAAAATATGTTACCTGTTTTAATTATTCTATCTAAAGTAAATGGTAAATAATTTGATAATTTCAACGGTCTAGCGTAATTAATGTTATCGAATGAATATCCATTGGAGGACTGAGTTAAAAGTATCGTCTGATGCTATCAGACGGATTGTCATGACTCATAATCTTATCAAACCAACATAAACGTAGTACGTATTATAAAAAGCACTGACCTCTTTCCTGTTTTATGTCTATGTATCCGAGAGAGACATAACTATGGCTGGAGGTAAATTTGAAAAACACGTTATATAGGTAGTACGCGTGGGAAATGTTTTATCGTATTTCTCTTTTATATTGTGTTCTGGCATCATAGTAATTAAAAACGATGTGCAAAAAGTGCGCTAAGTACATCAGGGGATGCCTGGATGGGACTAAAGAATTCTCGATGCATTATTATTTTTTCATATATAAACACAGTGAAATAATGCACGTCGCCAAATAGATGCATGGTTGGTTCTGATTTGCACAACATAAACAAATTAATTTGCTTTAAAAATATATGAATGTAACCCATCGTAATTATTATATTTTAAGATTTTAAAAATCTATCTTATACATACTCGTAAAAATTACATTTGTGAGATGGATCAATATATTTCTCAGTATACATACAGCGATGGTAATTATAATACATTAGATTTTTTATCAAGACTATTATTAAATTCTATTATTATTACGTTACATGTTATTAAATTAATTGTTATTTAACAATTGTTTACATCGAGTATTTTGCTTCAGTAATATAGCCTGTTCACGTTTCTTCGTATAGAGATAGTAAACATTTTGTGTTGCGAGATAATAGAGTAATCAATTATATTCTATCGTAGCTTGCAAAGTTAAAGTCGCTGTTACAAAGCAATATATGAAGAAATAGTAGATCGATCAATTTTGTTATGAAAGATTAACTATGATAAAAAAAGAAGTGGTCAAATTATTTGACTTCTTTCCGCTTCCTTAATTCATCGGTTCAAATTACGCCAGGAGTCATATTTATCCTAGTAAAATATGACTATTATTGTTGTTTCAGTTGAAAAGTATATGCATATATATACATATGTACATATATTTAAGTATAGAATTTGATTATAGACATGTTAAACCGTGTTTCCATGATGCGATGTAATCGCTGAAAGTTAACACAGACGTTGGTCGAATATATCAATATATGTATATAAATGCATTGGAAATTTCAGTGTAACACTTTGATCATCTCCCGATGGTTTAATTGCATTATTCAAGTATATAAACCTTGACTGCTAATCAATCAATGACAATCAATAGAGTTTCAAATACATCCTACATATCGGTATATGCAAAATAGTAGTGAAGTTGAAATTTTCATAAACGTACAAACTTTTGACATTGTCATATGATAAAGTTTGAATTTCACAATTGGTGCATATTTAAAGATTAATTATTGAAACCGAAGAGTTCTCCTACACACGATTCCACAATGCGGATGAATCAATGTACCATTGAACCGTAATAAAAGAGAATTCCTCACTCATCAGCATTTCTTCTTTTCACGCATAGTACGCACGTTGACTTTCACATATCCCAAGTATATAATCTCCACATACATCCGATAATGGACATCCTCGACCCTTCGATATTTAGCGCATGAACGGCGTGATCGTTCGAATCAGGCTTAAAGCTAGCCAATAATTATTACATGACTACGGAGCGGTTATTGTCCCAATTCGGGACGGTTGGGGATAATGGCTCGACTAGAGAGGTCATGTGAAGCTGACGTTCCAACATGTCAACAGCAACTATGCATCATGAGATGTCTAGCGCACGTAACGCATCCCGTGGATATGGGCACGGAGTGGTTCATTACAATAAGCAGTCAACGTTCAAATGAACCGTGTTTCCCATGAAATATTCCCCCCCCCCCTCCCTCCCCCTACAGTTTCCCTCGTACAAGAAAATGGTTCTGATACGATCCTAAGCCATCAATTGGAGGATAGCGATTAGCCCTACATCTGTGGCAGAGCTTTTGCTGAAAGTTCAAACATGCCGACGACAGAGAACAAGAGAACTCTAATTCCAGATGATTTTATCGACTAATGGGAATTTAAAGTTCATACGACAAAGTATAGCAGTCAGGAACGATGGGAGTCATAAATTCATGACGGAAGGATGAAATTTAAATGCCTCGTATGTCTTTGAATAAATGTAAAAAAATGCTTACCTAGGCTGATAAATTCGAATTAAAGAGAGTACAGAGAGAGGTACATCATACCTACCATCAGCATTCATCACACGTACCCATGAGAAAGGGCTGAAAAGGTCTTACGTGGAAGTTGATGCTCACTGCACTGCCTGAGCTGGCTGTACGTCTATCCTTAGAATTGGAGTGGATGGCAGTGGTACAATAGTTCGCATTGCATTGGACCTCAGGAAGTGATAGCGATCTAGTCAAGTGATAGCTTGGAGTTGTATTGCATACTGTGAAATATCCTGTATTGTGCGTTGCTGACAAACGCGTTAAGATGTGCACACGATTGGCTTGTATTTACCGTTGAATTCGGATTAAGTCTTGTATTCGTTGAATATCATGAATGTCTATATTAGGGAAACAAATTGATTACGGCTATTCAAGTAATTCCTGGATAAGTGGCTAACCGTCGCACGAATACTGACAGCTATTATTTATTATGAGAAATTAATAGATCTTGAAATTAGGATTAACATGCCTTTTTGTGAAACGTTCTCTATGAATAAATGAAGGTAACGAGAGTTTCGTTACTATAATGATAGGATTTCTTTATATTCCAACAGAGTTGTAACCGCAGGTTAAAATCCTTGCTACAGCTGTCTAGAAAAATTATCGATCTAATTTCTCTATAATTTCATTATTCAAACTGAATCGTGTGTATAAATAATTTTTAAAAATTTAGATATATTAAATATCTTGGAATATTGCTTATAACCAATACAGAATATCGAATAGACATTGGAAAGGATACTATGTGGCACATCTCGATTTTCCGTCAGGATTATCCTACGTTAAACTAAGATTCGAAGTTATTTTTTTAAATGCTGAAATCTCGTTTATTCAATTACATCTCTTCGAAATATGCCAACAGACTAAATTGTTTTTCCGTTACTAAGAAAAATCAATAACAACACTCGCTCTCTTATATTTCATAGATATAATGTTATTCATAAATATACCGCAACTAAAAAATATTAGAGAGCTTTTTTCATCGTCGGTGCTTTATTTGGAATTGTAAAAAAGTCATTGTTTTTTGAATCGATATTAATAAACGTGGCATTGGTGTCGGTCGTAAATCAAAACAAGGATTGTCAGTGGCAGGGGAATTTAATTTTATTTAATTGTGTAAAATTGTATGTTGTCGATAGTTTCGAAGTCCAAATCCAATAAGCTTAATTAAGAGCTTTAATGAATTCTCCTGTTCTAGTCGCTCCACTTCCTCGTAACTACCAATGCTTATTAATTATTTTCCACCAGGGACTTCTCGACGGAGCATTGGCACGAATGGTTTGCATTACTCATAATTTCCAAAGTTTTACCGAAGCCACGTGAAGATTCCACGAGGTTACCATACACACGAAATGTACACCACGCTTTTGAAAAATTTTAATCATCAACATATTAACATATAATACATTCATCATTCATAAAATTTCATTTTTATTCAAGTCGCATCAGACTCAACTTCTAACCTTGAAATTGTACATTAAATATAATTTCAGTCGTCTAAATAATATACTTTATACGAAGCCACAAAATTCTCTTTCTTAGGACATGCTTGGCGCGGTTTGGCGTATCCATTTTAATCTGGAATTAATTACGTAATGGCGTCCTATGCCAGTTATTCGATAATGTTATATACTGTAAAGCTTGAGCGTGAGTGAATATTTCGGGTAGCACGAAACCATCGTGGATACTCGAAATTGTTTCGTCGATGTTCAACTACCCTGGGAATGATCTAGTCTATCGATTAACCGAGCGAAAAATAACTGCGTAACATCACATAAAAGCAAATTACATATATTTATTAACCCGCCAATTGTCGCAGTACATTTATTTCCAAGTAAAAATAATTTTATTATAAATAAATATTTTCTAAGATTAATATATTTAATACTTATTCTTAACATTCACAATCAACCACTATACCTATAATAAGTTACTAAAATATTTTTTGAAGTCAAAACCCTTTCATATATCCCTCTCTATAAGTCTCGTAGCAAACTACGAAACAGCATTAACATGATACGATTATATATATTAGGTACCTTTCCATGAAAATCTTACGAGTTATTGTGATCTTCAACGTTCATCGAGCATGCTTCTCAAGAATACTAAATTTAGACATATCACAAAATAAGAACTCCAATGATATTAACCAACATAATTATTATGTAAAACGATCAAACTTTATTTATGGAATTAATAATTATTTCTCTGAAATTTAGTATGCTGCCTTATAAACGTGTAACGCAAATCTGTCACCTTGAAGCTTTCTGAATAACGTTAGTATCGATAAAAGGTATAGTGAATTGTAAAATTGTAACGTAGAAATTTTAAGTGCAGTAAATTACTAACCAGAAACCGATCCTTCTCGCCAAACGGGATCGTACCGATATAATTGGCATTCGTCAATTAGATTTGTCATCAACGTTCAGGAAAATTGAATTAGCAGTGAGTCCAAAGCGAATACGGAACAGCAGTATACGGACGTGACCGATCCCGTTGAATTTAAATTTCTCCGATAGGAGAGACCGTTTCACTCATCCAATTCCGCTGAACCGTATAGCCGGTCACATCGGATCGGTATATTCTAGCAGAAAGTATCGCCAGTGGAAACGTGCAAAAGATAACTGGACAGATACCAAAGCTCTGACTTCTCATACCATTCCTTAGTTCGAAAGTAATATTCATACGATAATATTTCACTGCATAGACGTCGTGGAAACATCCATGCCATTTACAATTTCGCTAATAACTTTTTCAATTCTCTTCTTAATATCTTTCCAGTTGCATTCTTTGGGATATCTTCTAAAAAGTGTACACCTCCTCTCAGCCTTTTTTGAGGTGACAGTTTACCTGGAAATATTTCGCTATATCAGTTTTATATACAATATAAAAATTATGTGCCACGTGAAAAAAAGAATAAGCATTCACTCACTATCGACAAACTGACGGATTTCCTGTGCCGAAACGTCGTACCCAACCTGCTTAACCACAAAAGCTAAAGGCACCTCTCCACAAAGTTCATCGGGCTTTCCTATAACAGCAGCATCCTTAACACCAGGATGAGATAGTAATATGTCTTCCAACTCGGCAGGAGCTACTTGAAATCCTTTGTACTTAATCAACTCCTTCAATCTATCTACTATAAAGAGACAACCATCTTGATCATAGTACGCTACGTCACCAGTATGTAACCAGCCGTCTGTATCGATTGTTTCTGCAGTAGCCTTTGGATTTCCATAATAACCAAGCATAACGTGATCTCCTTTACAGCATAATTCACCATGCTGATAACAACCAAGAATTGCGCCAGTCTCGATATCGACTATTTTAGCCTGCATACCTGGCGCAATAGTACCAACTGTTATACTATTCTTATTCTCTTTAGAGTTGGCACACACTGCTACTGATAATTCAGTCATACCATAAACGTTTTTTATGCATTTTATGCCTGTATTATTTGTAACGGCTTCTAGAACCTTTTTAAGAAATTCATCTATTCAAAATAATATTCCTGAAAATGATTGTTAATACTTTCTTGCTACGAAACTAACGTCTATTAAGAAATAGAACCTTCCATTAAGAGAAATTCAACTGCTCAGTAAGGTCGGTTCACGAGATCCATGTATTTTTTGACAGTTCGAAAGCAATGCAATTCTTAGCACATGACACGTGGTTTCTCATAAACTAAACTAACTATATACTAAAATAGAAAAATAATATATATTTAGTGTAAGTCCATGCATATGCATAGTTTGTGAAAAATATGTATATATAATGAAACGTGTGCTTTGATTAAAGAACTCAGTTTTCGATCTGTCAAAAAAAAACGATGCCGAACTCGTGGTCCATCTTACAATTAGATATGCTTGATACATAACAAAGTATATTTGCAGAAAGACTATCGGTACGTACACGCTACTGTATGATGCTTGCTAAAACTTACATCTTGCGAAAGCGGAGCCGCACCACAAATGATTTTTTTCACACTGCTGAAATCGGAGCTCCTGACAGCTGAATGTTTAGCAAGAAATACCATGACGGACGGTACGATAGGTAAGTCAGTTATTCGATATTTTTGTATAGAGTTCAAGAAAGTTTCAGGTTGAAAGGAATTCATAAATACGAATTTTACACCCGCTAACAGTACCATTAATAACATCGCTTGGCCGTAACCATGGTAATAGGGTACCAATAACAAAATTGTATCATTTCCTTGTAGTCTGAAAACCTTGTTTCTGCAATAAAAGACATTAAAGTTGTCGTAAAGTGTAAAATGCGACAGTAGAGCATTATTATTTATCGATAAGTACGATTAAAATCCTTACTGTAAAAAATAAATTCCCGTTAGCATATTTTTATGTGACAGCATAACTCCTTTAGATAAACCAGTTGTGCCACTTGAATATAATATGAAAGCTTCTTGTTTATTCGGGTTAGCGACACTCTCGGCCCTGTATGCGAAGGGATCTGGAATATATCCAGGTCTCTCTAGGATACTCTTCAAAGTGGAAATATTCGTTGACATCGCCTCGTCGTCCAACTGAATGAGTTCCACGGTCCAGGATAAAGTTTGGACCACTTGACTGATCAATTTCTCCGTTCGCCGTGACACGAAAATAATGCTAGGCTTTGAAATCTCGAGGGCGTGACGAACTTCCCCTGGGAAGGTGGCAGAAAGTAGTAGGTCGGTACTTGACATTTGCAAAAAAATGAAATAACTTTTGATTTTCCAGAAGAATTACCTTCGGCATAGGCTGGATTGAATGGAGCTAGTACAGCGCCAAGGTAGAATGTCGCGCACATGGGGATGAGCCAGTTAGGGTGGTTTTCACTGGATATACTGACTCTGTCAGCTGCTTTTATTCCACGAAATCGTAAAGCTTCTGCGAGTTTTATACTTCTTACCAAGATGTCTTCACTTTTGAGAAATTTTCCGCTTGCGGCATCCACCTGTTACAAGAAAGTTAGAAAACTCTTGGATACAGTGTGTAATTACTTTTTTTCTCTTGTAAAAAGTACCGGAATATTAACATTTCTTTTTCTTTATACATGTGCTGTAATTAATAGTTTATAAAAAATCGGAAAATTATATTTTTAGTTATTGACATTTGTGCTAATACGTATTTTCTCACTTTAATCGATCTTTAGGTTGTTCTCCAATTATATGGATATTTTATTTATACAGGGTGAGGCGCGAGAAACAGAACACCTGAATATTTCTATTGGATTTGATGATACGGAGTTCGTAAATAACGGAATTTAAATGGTTTGGAAGGACGCACATGGCTATCATAATATATTTTTTTTATTTAATTTTTTACCAGTTTTTTCAAAGATATTGTAGTTTTTTTTTAAATCAAATGGCATATTAACATGTAACACAGTATGATCTTCAAATGACCCTCACTCCCTTCGATTTCTATCGGTTGGGAAAACTAAAGAACGAAGTCTATCATGAACGACCAACCCCTGTAGAGAACATGAAAGAAAGAATCACCAGGGCTTGTGCATCGATTCCTTTAGAAATTAGCTACAGAATAGTAAATTCTGTCACTACAGGGTTTAACAAAAGTATCGTAGTGCAAGGGAGTAATTTTGAACATTTAGCGTAACAGAGATAAAGCCAAATCTCTTACAACGTCGAATTATTATTAATTCCATGTTTCTGGGTTGGAGGTCATTTGAAGGTCATACTATGTTACATGGTTGGATTCTTTTGGATACCAGCTAAATAAATTGGATAGCAACTAAAAAAATTCTGATAACCTTGAAAAAACTGGTAAAAAATGAAAAAAATATGTATATTATGATAGCCATGGGCGTCTTTCCAAACGATTTAAATTCCGATATTTACGAACTCCGTGTCTTCTAATCCAATATGGTTATTTAGGTGTTCTGTTTCTCGCGCCTCGCCCTGTATATTTCATACTTGAAGAATCTGATTCTGAGTTTGCTGTAACCGGTCCAGAATCCATTGTCCAATAAAGATTTTTGGTACTGGCAACGCTGGTGGACCATACAGAATCTTTTCTTGCTTCTCCATTTCTCTTTTTATTTTCCACTCGACGGTTTTTTCTGAAATATAAGAATGTAAAGAAACTTCAGTTGGTTATAGTATTCGTTGAAAAGTTATGTATGCAACAATGCCTAGAAACTTTTAATCCTAAGCATAATACCATGTTTTTATCAGATTTTTTTGTATATCATATCTTAAGGAATGTTCTTCTACATATAACTATCCTTGCATTTTATTCAACATAAGGCTGTGCGGTCATGATAATCATAATAATAATAGGTACTCATAGGTTAAACAATCAATAAAGAAATTTCGAAACTTGAAATACAAAAATTAATTAGTCAAAGTCAATATGGTCAGAAATGCAATTAATGATGCAGACTGAAAGCTCTTACTCTACAATTTATTACATATAAGAAGAATGTTTCATTTGTTTCCACATTAGTTAGTACACAGCAAAAATGTTGTTGCTTGAAAAATATTTTTGATGCAATCAAATACAGTGGCCGTTCAAATCCATCTATTATAATTACGTATAAAGAAGTGATTCTCACTGTTGAATATCACGTTAAAAATGTTTATGATAACTTGAAGAATATTAAATGAACAAAAATTTGTTAGTGCTAACGCGTCCTGGAGCTAACACAAATTATGTACGCAGTTGACTTAATAAATGTCAAAAAATTAATATAGAATTTATTAAAAATGCAAACATTAATCATCTAAATAATACTTCACATTTTTCGAGAATATAATATTGTTTTTAAAGAATCGAATTTATACTTATTCAAAAAGACAGTATTCGAAAAGATTATGACCTTTATTTGATTGGAATTCGTGGTATATGAAATAAAATCTTGCTTTTATTTGTATACTCTATTCCCACGATTTACTGTATTTCTTAATGTGACACCACATTCTGTGGTATTTAACCAATGTTAAATAGTAATCGAACCGATCAAAATTTATTGTTCGCACGAGTAAACCAAATGAGTAGATAGATAATTGAACCTTGTTTATATTAAATTCTATTCTTCATCGAAATAAGATATTTGTTATACTTAAGGAGGTACCCTACTGTGAATGCACAAAAAATACGGTCAATTTTTTTCGTTAGCGAACTTTTTTGAATTTTGGTCTCAAAATTTGCATTAAAAAATTAATATTTTATACACCAAATATGTGACCCAAAGAATGGCTCCTGATATGATAGCCATCTTTTTAATGAATATGTTCTTCAAATTAGAAGCTGATTTATTAATTAGGTCTTGAGATATCGTGTATATCGTTTTGTTGTTTATTCGCAGCAACCTTGCATGCGACATTAAATAACTTTTTTTAAAAGAAATATTTTTTTCAAATTCCCAAAATTGATTAATTAATATATGTATATAATAACATGTAGCCAAATATAAATTGATTTCCATGTATAATTTTTCTAGTAATTAATTTTTTTAATTGGTTCTATTTTTTGTGCATTCACAGAAATATAACATGTAGCTGACAAAGGGTATATGAATTTTAGTCATTAAAATTAATTCTTTTTCTTTTCATATATTAATATTGTTAAGAACGCTCTGTCTTTTTTACCATTTTTTTTATAGCGTTTCCCATTTATAATATATTACTATTGTATATCTGAAAAATATGTACACAAAATATTAATACTAGTTACCAAATAACTAAATTGGAAGGGACTAATGTAAGTAACTAAGGGACTATAACTAAAAAAAAATATTAAAAAATAAGACAATGATAGCAACTTCCTAAAACAACACTTGCAACACTTAGCAACTTCCTAAAAAGCATAAGAATAATATACTTAACCGACCAATTGAAAAGTATATGTATTATTGAAATGTTAGGAAAATCGATTTCGTTTTCGTAAGTGCGTGAAAGTTGACACAGTTGCTACGTGCGAAACAACAAAAAAATTTCTCAAAAGAAATTTACTATATTCTGGCGTATTAACTACATTTTCTTCCTTACAAAATCAAAGCGCTTATTTCATCGAACAATATGTTCTTCTCAATGTACGGAAATAAATATATCGAATCTTAAACTTGTTCATATTTACATGCATACGTATTATGTCTGCAGGGTTATTCAAACCAAACACACCAACTGGAAAAGTCTATCAATTTTGATGTCTACGGTGAAATTACCTTCAAGTGAATCGTTTATATTGAATAAGCTCCTATATTTGTAGTAAACTTTGAATTTCTTGATGCGACTATAAATAAAGGAAAAAAAAATTCAATTTCTATCTTAAGAATCGTATGGTAAATTTCAATAAAATGTTGGGTAGTTCAATTAAGCTATGGTATAACATACAAAATTTGTACATACCTTTATCTTAGAACTCGTTAAGTGACCAAATCATCTTAACCAGATGTAATAAGTGTAATTTAAATCACGAAAATTGAAATTTATATTTGTCTATAAAATAATCTAATTCGAAAGGTTTTACTGTTAGAATATTCAGTATCACTGAAAACGATGTTGTTTCAGGAATTGTTATAAAATATTCACGTTCACCTTTTAGTTCACTTTTATTTAAAAGCGATTCAACAATCAATCGGCAGTCATCTTTTCATATTGTAGAAGGTATATCTGCGCCTTTACTTCGAGCGTGTCTAAAATTAAAAGAATTGATAGCAACTGATTAATCGACATGAAGATAACGAAAGTACGATTACACTTATCACAAGGTAGAGTATATGTATATGATCCGTAGAACTATATCACGTTGCTCTAATACGGGAAGCTATTTGCGTGATAATTTACAACCCAACATTATTTTCCACGCGGTACCATAAATATTGGTTTTCCAAAAGCACTGAATGTTTATCACGCTTGAGTCTTATTCGGATGCCATAAAATTTCGCAGGCCGTTCTCGCAATATTAAAATATCATAAAGTTTGCCGTCAGAGAACGAAGCCACGTAACGAACTATGTGGATGTGATAGGATGAGAAAGGGAAGATATGACAAATTGTTTACAAAATCAGTCAAGCTACCCTTATGAGTAGAAAAACCCAGACATCAACGACGAATTCCATTTTAACAAAAACAAAGAGATGTTACTGAAAAAAACCACTTTGAAATGTGATATCTATATACAATTTATTTATGCCATTATTATTTTTGAATTTAATCGAAATCTCAAAAATTAATCACTATTCATTCATTCTCCAATTGAAAAATTGGATTTGCACTTTGCTTAGATTGAATCTATAAACACCCACTTGAAATTGACCGTCTTGCTTCATTCTATCTCCGTGTTGTCGTCATTCCTCTCCACGGATGCTTGCGGCTCCCCGTAACCCGATACAATTTATGCGTCTGCGTATGGAAGTGGGGTGTGCAGGGGCACTAGGATGAGCCGAGAATGCGTTCCGAGGAGTCATTGAAGTGTTGGAGATCCGTTCAATCGAGGGGTTGGCAGTTCTCTGGGGGCAGCCAGTGAACGTGGGCAAATGTGGCCCGGAATAGCGCGTGCCGTTCTGATTGTAGCGCCCATACTGAGACACGTGAGCGGCATACCTACGATATAGTCTGTCTCAAGCAGCGCGTCTGGACACACTCCGGGAATACTTATGGATAGCAGCAACATCCATCTAACCTCTGTAACCTCATTCCGATAGAATTGAACGTGAAGGACTTTTATGGAAACCAATGGGAATTCAGACATAAGACGAGGGCCAGTTTCGTTTCGAGCTTTGCAAGCCAACACGATCGCTTTGTATTTGATCCAAATTATTCCTTCAAGATGTAAGAAACATCTACTGGAAATTCATCTCGTGGGAAGGAATATAAGAATCTGAGGATTGAAATGCAAGCAAAAAATGTCTCAAAGATTACAAGCGTATACCTACTGGGCCACGAAAAATAATAATACGAGATACGAGAATAATAATAAAGAAAAACCCATTGAAATGTCAAAATAAATAATAAAGCGAACCGCGAGTAAGTAGAATTTCGTGAATTAGCGGATGAGCGAATTAGTCTATAGCGAAGGATTTTGATAACGTATGACTTTATCTGGCATTCTCGCTAGCAGGTAGTCTGTTTACTCAAGATAATAGCGACGTGGCTGCGCCTCGCGAAAGGGGTAAGTAAGGATATTTCACTGAGCAATGTCAGTCGTCGGAGATTGTACAGTAGTATGAGGCTCGAAGTAGGGTTGCTGGCTATAGAGTGGTGGAAGTCGGAAGCAAGGAGAGGGAAAAGGTCGACCCTGGCTGTAGAGCGAAGGGTGAGAGAGATTCTCTCTCGGCGAGCTACAAGAACTTCATTTTCCGAGCCATTACGCCCCGTCCCACTGCACCTCCTAGAAACCCCTTTACCCCTTAAATTAATTTATATCGAAATTTTAAATGACACTCATCGGGCCATGCAATAAATAACCGAGGGCAGCGCTTTTTCTCTAACACGCGCCTCACTATTTACACCACGCTAGACTACGAGGAGTGACAATGCCCATAAGAGATAGGTATAGGGTTGGTACCAGCTACCTTTACTTGAAAGACATCTCGCCCCTCGTCCCTCCACCTTCTCAGAGCCATGGTAACCAAGAGAAGGGAGGTACTTGAGAAGCAGCTAACGCGAAGTCACTCTTCCATCCTTGAAGAATTGTATCAGAGAGGAGCGTTCTTGATATATTCTACTCGCGTGGCTGACACCTTTATGGTAAGCCAAGAAAAAAAAAAAGTCGGAAATAGTCAAACCAAGTGTGGGTTAGCTTTTCCCTCGAGAATCTTAACATCAGAAATCTTGGAGAGGGTATATCAGATTTTGTATTTTAAGCAGATACTTTATCCTCTTGAGTTTAATACACTGGAGGATATTTTGAAAATAAATATCCATTATGTCACTGTGGAAGAGTACTCGAGTATTACTTATAGGTAGAGAATACCGTATCGTTTGATAACAATGGGAAGTAGGTCAACTGACCCACATTTTAAAATGACAATCTTTGAGATAAAGAGTGAGTATTATTACTACTGGGAATGCAACATGTCGAGATGTGATGACTTCCCAATAGTTTCAGCGGACACACTGGCTGTGTAAGTAAAACGAGTTGCATGGAAGTTACCACAAAGAAGAAGCTGATATGGCAATCATATCGATATGGGCATTATAATGGCCTGTTATAATAATCGCCTTTTCTTTTCTCAAATTGATCTTTATTTCGTACTTATTGCTAACAGAAGCCCATTCCGAGTGAATGAATCACGAAACGTTCACGTGCGTATTTCTGGCTTACAAAGGTATCATTATTTCCCATAAAATCGAACAATTGTTAAACCGCCATTAACCACTTGATGCTGTTTCAAAGTGAAATACTTTAGGATTTCTTATATTGCTGAATCAGCTATTATAATACAGCTTACTTATTATTCGCTTTGCTTATAAAAAGAATATCTCTTTTCGTTTTAGAGAATATTTTGACGAGGGCTTTTCAAGATATCATACATTCATTAGTTGTTGCTTTAAGTTTTAATCTCTTTAAAGATTCGTCTTTAACCTAATTAACAATTTCCACGCTCATAGGAATCAAACTCTATAATCACTCTCGCCTTTCAAGCCTTTCTATCTCTCTTATCTCTTTTAAAATATCGGACGTACAACGCTCGACTGCCCTCATCCAACTGTTGTCTTTATTATCAGTAAAGATTCTTGCATGGAGGCCAATTCCAATTTTCATTACTACCATAATTTTTTAAGTAGATCAAAACCCTTCATTGGACATCGCATTTATACACAAATTTGATGTCTGTCTATCTACATCAATTTCTACTTGCAAACCGTTCTCTTAACATGGCTATATCTCAGCCAATTTTTCGAATATAAACTTGGAATTTACAGATGTTATTTTTAAAACTATATACTAACAGAAAAAAATTAATTTTGTTTAACCCGCCAAACAGAATACACTCCTAAGTTTTAGACAATAGGCAAATTTTCATGAAAAAAGTGATCTTTTTTCACTAGAAATTCATGCATGTAAATGAAGTACATGTCTCGGAAAGTCCCAAGTTCGTTTTAGCACCACTATAATTGGCGTTACCCGTACTCTAAAAGTTAACTAAAGACTTTGGAATCGACTCTTCTACATTTTATACAGATATATCAACTATCAAGGGTTTAATTATCTTTTTTTTTATATAAATTTGAAGCTGAAATTGATTCAAGACATATTTTATTCTTTATTGAATATACCTGTTTGCAAGATTGAATAATAAGAGTGTTAATACGTATGCGCAGAATAAATAACCTGGGACTGATCACAAGGGACTTTAGCTAAGAATCCGGTGATCTAACAATACACGTAAAAGCATTTTAAAGGTTATTATTGTTATTAGACAGTTACACACAAAGTAAGCGAAGATAATTTCTTCTTTAGAATACTGAAGTGCTCATGTTAAGGCGTAACGAAAGAGTATGAAACATGATCTAAATGTTAAATAAACAAGCGACTGTTCTCATGTCAAATTTGATTTTAGTAAATAATTTTTCCACTTCAGTAAATTATATAACATATTTATTTAAACAATTTTAGCTTAAATATTTGGTATTTATGTGGTTTTGAATTCCTGATGTACCTTATATTCCGTCCCGCGTACGACACTTGAGGATTTCGCGTTCAAGGGCGAGTTCTCCCCCTCGTTTCGGCACCAAAATCTAACGCCATCGGGGGGCGATCAAATATTTGGACAATTTCTCAATACGTGTCACAAAATTAGACCAAAACTCAAAAATCCAGAATTAGGGTTAGGTTATGGAAAAAGAATCACATCTACCGATCAACTTATTATTTTGTATGGTAAGTAGTAAGTTTCTTAAGATTAAATTAATAAGTTTCAGTTAAGTAATCGATGCATTATTTGTATTTAAAAGCCTTTTAATTATAGTAATCTAGAACTTTTCTAGATAATCAAATTTAGTTTCATTTTACTATAGCTTATAAGTTGTTCAAAACAGTGTCTCAATGTAATTTCATGTCAAGGAGGATAAGAGATTCAACACTAGAGTATTCCACAAGTTATTGTGAGCATCCCCAAATTATGAAGAAAGACCAAAGATACCCTTCGACTTGGAAAGCAAATAATAGAGTAAATTTTCCGATTAGACTAATAGAATAGAACTTTTTGTTCATCCCCAAATTCCTAAAAATTTTATTGAAATGTATTCCAGGGTAAAGGAGCAAACACACCAGGTAAAACGAAAAGTACTTTCTCACTCGACTTTACCGACACGTTTTCCTTCTTATTTTTTAGAAAATTCGAGTAACGATGATCCGCGAGATAAATACGAGCTTCCCCTGACGTTGTCACGCAGAAAGACCAAGGGTTTACCCTACCTCCAAAAGCCATCCAAGAGTGCTAATTTGTTATGGATCAAACGTTGTGCCGGAATGCGCAGATTTCTTTTCTCTTTCAAGCTTTTACGGAATTCAACTTGAAAAAATTTGGCGAGATACTATGAGGATCTCCGAGTCACAAAAAAAATTCGGAAACGCTGTCCAACCGCATAAATCTCGATAAAACGTCCATTTTTACATTTTTTTACATCTAGGACTCTACTAACCTGTATTCCTCTTTTAATTTTTGCATAGTCAAAATGAATAATGATCTAAACGGCATGGTAAAAACATGCTCCGTGTCCTTCCAATAGCAGAACATAAGTTATTTGTCAATTGTAAAAAACTCTGATGGAATGAAGTTTATTGTATGTAATATAAATGTACAATAAGTCATATTTTGTATTTTTTAACTCAAATCCTCTGTTTCGTAAATTAGGTTTCAATCGTTTTTTTTTTAAACTGTTTAGTATAAATTCCTGAAATACGTCTATGAAATATATACTTTTATGTTAAACATTGAGACGCATTCAGCAAACGGTAAAATTACTGAACGTCTTCATGTTCTCTCAAACTTTATTGGAGATCAAAATATACAAGTTTTCCCTTAGATAAGTGACCGGCAATACTCTCGTCTACCCTAAGAATGAAGTAAAAGTACCACCTATCGAAGTGAAAGTACCTCTTTGAAACAAAACACAATAAATCTCACTTTATGAGTTACTACGAAACGCCATCAAACGGTGGCTCAAATAACTTGCAAATGAAATTTGAAAAAATGAATATTCATTTGGATCCTACGTGCCTACTGGCTCGTGTAATGGATATCCCACTTTTAGTCTAACGTATAGCATTCAAAGCTCCTCCACTTTGACAATTTCGAATTCTTTAGCCACTGTAATCAGCCCTATATCGGGCACTTACGTATATGATCTATATCGAGCAGACATAAAACGTAAAAAAGATTATTTAATGGGAATGAATATATTCACTCGAGTGATATTTAACTCATAAAATTCATGAGCTCATAAAACGAGTCAATCGATTGTCATTTCACAAGGAACGCAGTATGTCATATTCGAAGTAATGTCTGCAATTCAGTACGTCGATTATTATCAGAAAATGCTGTCGTCGTGTGCCCAAAAGCTCTAAAGCAATGTCAAGAGCGCGGCTGACAGGTGTATGGCAGAGGATTCTGGCTATAGTAACGTCCAAGAGAAAAGGGCCAAGTATCGTTGTCAAAGTACGTGGCGAAATTGTTTTGCACCATAAAGGAGAGATACCACAGCTTACCACACGCCAAATACGTGCAGTAAGTTGGTATACATATGTAGTACTGCTCATGTACCGGATGTCTCAGAAATGGATGAACCAACCTTAATAACAATATAAAACAATCCACGGAACAAAAATATATTCTGCTACTATATCTTGACATTGGATATTGAACAATAGATAAATATTTACTCCAAAGATGTTGTATACCTAACATTGTGGATTATTCCGATTAAACGTAACAATTGGCTAATACAAGTTTTATTTTTAAATGATTGATTCCTTTAAATTTGATAGTACAATAAATATGCAGTTCTGTGTTACCGTCCTGATTTTTCTGTTATTTGTTTTGTGACTTGTTTGGCTCATTTATTCTTCGACACCCTGTAGAGAGATCTAAATACGTATAGGGGATATAGTCAAGAGCTATTCCGCTCATGCTCCAACCTCTGGTTATGCTACGACATAGGAACTCGGTTCTACCGAACTGTCAAGGCACGACGATGGCACGCGCGCTGCGAACAGTTAATTCGGCGATTTCGTACAGTTTGAACGACCCTTTAACGTTGTCGCAACGTTCACTTGATAATGATAATACTTCAATCACCGACGTAACTTCTACTAATATTATTGAAAATCTCTCACCGGTTATAACGCTCGTTGATATATAATTTTGCAACTATCGATGTAATTGTATAGATACCTACAGTACATTATCCCCCAGAAAAACCGTTTCGTGTAAAAAACCTCACCGAGTACAAAATTGCTGTGAATTTTCCATCTTAAAAGGAAATACTTGTATTTACATCACGCATCTAGCATTCTACTAGCAAAAAAATCATATTTTTAATTTTATTTTCAAAATTTTGTATAACATCTTTCATACTCTTTGGTGTAACTACTGCTTCTTATATGTAATTATGACTTAATGGTTATTTAATAATTAATCAAACGTTAAGTGTATTTTATTGTGTACCAATGACGGGTCGGTGCCCAAATTGTACCTACAGTACTGACTTCGAGACACCTTGAAATTCGTCGCCCGATACCTAGACGTAAGGAACTATGGAGAGGAAGGCCTGGACACCCAAGAACTCGAATTCCAATGTACATATAAAATACGGGGAACTACGTTAAGGCGCGCGCGCACCCACACACGCACGCACGCGCGCGCGCGCGCTCACAAAAATGGTCTGTATTTTGCGAGGGTCAAAGGATCTATTAATAATTTTATACTGTTGAAAAGACAGCTTGAGACACAAAATATGTTTTTTTTTGTATTGTATATCTGTAAATTGTCAGTACCATCCATTCTCTAAGAAGGTTGTGTAAGAAGTTGGAACATAATAATCTTTAAACTTTTTGAAATAAACATCTGGTTATATATTTTCTAAAGAGTAAATACAATTTTATGATGATATAATTCATCATTAACAATGTTGCACTGAAGACGCAATTTGGTATTCATACTCGCACTCCTAGAAACTTTCAAAAGCTTCTCTAAATTTTAAGACTAATGTCACAATAGTTGTCGGATTATTATGTTCCAACCTAATAATAAAGGCAAAGCAGCCATGCATCGTGTGAAAAATAAATGGACATGCGAGGACGACAAGGACGGAACAAAAATGAAGTGATATCGCTCGTCCTCTCAATACGCCCTAAATTCGCAAGCCAATCTCTTTTATTTTGATGAAAATTAATTCCGAACTCTCGATTCCTATAATGAATGTATCAATAACTTTTTCTCACATATACCAGTTTTGATTGTGTGTTGTGTTTACCGCAAGACTTGACCGAGTCTCTCAATAAGATATGACAAGGTCATGAATTTCATATCAATAAAATATGCGTAAATATATTATATCTACTAAAGACCATTGCTTATACTCTTGTGTATTTATAATATTTAAAGGTCAGGAATTATTATTAAGATAATAGATAATTCTTAGGCTCATAGATATATTACTGTATTAATATAAATATACGTAATTTTGGATCTATGTTTAAAAATTAAAAGTGCATACTGTTCTGTATCACTGCATGCAGTGATAAATAAGCAACGTTTATTACTGGGATAAAAATTCTCTCGGCGTAAAATTAAGTCAAAGTTATTGATGTAATAACAAATTAATATATTAATTTTACTTACAAATATGTATATAAGAATATTGTACCGATTACTCACAATTTTCTAGAGTTCCGTAAAAGTATCCGTTTATATCAAAGCAGTGGGTGAGTATAGTTTCTTCTATATGAGTTACTAGAAACGAAGTGAGCTGGTGTACCGTCTTATTTCAACTGTGTTAACGTACGACCGTGAATAATGGTAAACGGTCGCAATATCAGAAAGACTTCATTTGTTATCACTATTACAGTATGACTTCTAGAAATATTCCAACGTTAATACTTTCACTGCATGAAATGGTCTAATTATCGCCTGTGATTACACATAATAAGTATAGCAAAGCTATATGTATCGAAGTACACTATATGACACGTTCCTTTTAATCTTTAGACATGAGAAGAAACAAGTTGTACGTATTAATAATTATTGGGTATGAATTATGAAAAAATAAAAGTATGAAAAATACAAGTCTCTCATTCTTTACTAAATCGCTAAATTCTTGGGTGCTTTCATGAAATAGCTTTAGCCTTCCTGGCCTTAGGGTTCGCTTTGCCACTTCATGCTCTTCTGATTCTCCGTCATAGTTGAAATACCCTACGTGCCGAACGCAAGAGAAGAGTTATAAAGCTGGACGCATTGTTCCGCGATAACTACGGTTCATGGTGGATACTTTCAGGGCGAAATGGAAACCAATGGATAGAAGCAATGAACCGAGCTTTACACTCCTATGAATACTTTCACAGGTATATGTATACTAAGAATATAAAGGGGTTCTTTTTCTCTTTTAATTCGACATTTATTTCTAAGACTTTGTTACCTTAGACCATTAAGATTGATCTGCGACTGATTAAGATACATGCAAGCGTCGAGGTGACAGCAAATGGATTGAAGATAGCTACTGACTATAGATAATCTTTATTATTATAGAAAAACAATTTACTAGTCTTGTTATCAAAAGAGGTAAAAAAAATTAATTGGGTAATTATAAAAATTTTTTGATATATAGTCTATTCCTGGAAAAACTAATCTTTATTACAATCTCCAATACGTAGTACCTATTAAAGAAACATCTAATCAAATCAGGCACTGAAGTAACGCCAGCTATTCGTTACACAATTTGGAAACGCATGAAGCTGTATGAGATACCCGTGTAGAGGAATATCGAGTGCAACTAGTTCGTCGGAGGTGATGAAGCGATGTAGATATAATTAATACATCCTTAGAAAAATATTTCCACGGTGGTACCTTAGAACCCTTCGCCAGGAGCTCACTAGGTAGGTTGCTTGACACTGAGATCCTTTCATCGTTCAGCCTTCAGAAACGGACTATATTACTCGGCAGTTTCATCGTCCTGAAACGTGAATAAGTGAGTAAGGTTAGAGGGTTGAAATGCTGGTGAGGTTTGAAGGACTGGATGTGAGGGAGGCCAGTGGTTCCTCGCCAGTGAACACGAGTTACTCGTGGAAACTCCCTTTCTATGTGTCACACTCTCAAAAGTCATATCCGGCAGTAGCACGTGAGCGAGTATGAGTTAATTCGAAGATCCTCGGTGACCGTAACGGGTTCCGGCGTAGAGCGTCGCAACGCTCACCGTTTTACTAGTCAGTAACGTCCATGGTTGCTATGTTTCCTAGCCGAAGGGTATAACTCTGTGAATTTTGAAATACTAAAAGTCTTACGAGTACCGAATTCCCTAAAACATATCTTACTGTTGATGAAATTTTGTCTTATACCATTTTACTTTTGCTCTTGGATTACACCGCTGGCTTCTCTGTGCGCAACAGTAATATAAAGGCACGAATATACTTAGCTATATCCAACCAGGTAAGTGGCGGATTGGCTATGTTGAATTTAAACGCCGCTCTAAGTACACATAGTCTGGCCAAGTGCAGCGGAAAGCACACGTTAAGGTAGATTTATGCTGGTTTGGAGTGGAAGATTTTCACGATTCTTTTTTTTTCTCCTTTACTCATCGTGTCATTTTGTTTTCGTTTTATGTAGGTACTTTCTATCTTTTTCTGTCTTATCTCTTTAATTCTTACATTCTTGTTTCGTTCAGACTCTCAACATATTACTGTAGTAGCTACCGCTGGGGCTGTCTGATGTTCTGCTTTACCTTGGCTTCGGAATTAAGTAATATGTATTTTGGTACCTGCTACGTCTATCCTGAGCATTATTATGAGTTTGGAAATCTGGTAACAAGTGGATACACCGCAATTTCGAAGAAAGTTTGATCATTACGGTGAGAGTAAACGGAAGCCAACATCTCGCGAGACTAATTAGCCCGACTAATTATTCAAGGTCATTTTACCGTAATAAGAGGAAAATGATGTTTTATAGGATGACAATTGAAACTAGCAACACTCGAGAAACAAGTAGAATATATAGATTGTCGTAGCCTTGTAATTGATTGCATCCTGTAATCTTTACGTTTCCATTTCAGGAAGTGTCGCGAGGAAAGAATGTATTGCGTTAGATAATATTGTCCTATGAAAGACTGTTGCCTTTTGGATGCATATTTAACGCTCTAGAAACTCTTTACTGCTATTTCTTTCTTTCCATTACGTTTCTCTTATTAATTTGATTTTCAAGTATTCAATCTTTGCCTCATTTTATAATTATATATAAAGCAACGAAAATACGGTCTCTCCCAGAAAAGCGTATCTCCCGCAGGAGTTTCGTGGAAGTGAAAGCCGTTAAGTACCAGCTTGAGAAAATCAATGCTAAATCGGAGGTGAATCTCCGAAAGCTTATCGAATAAGGCTGTAACTTTGCATTAAGAGTTTCTTCATGCCATTGCTTCCACGAGGTCGACTATAGAATCCCAGCGCACAACGGCGGCCGTCTGTTTCTCCACTCAATCCAAATACAATCTCGCTCGCATACCCGTTAACCATTCCTGAACGATGAGAGTGCCGTGTAGAGGTTCACAAGGGAATACAGAGTGTCCTCAAAAGCACGCTTCGTCGAGCTCTATGTATTATTTGAAATGTACCTGTAAACAGCATAACACTCTGGCTACTGAGATGAGCTAGTGCTTTTATTAGGTCACAAGACAAATCGGTTATCAAGGAGAACAAATTAGTATATTAAAAAAAAAAATTACTATTTACCAATTGACTTTCTGTTATCATTTATTCTTGCTGTGCATTTATACATTGCAAGCAAGTATCTCAGTCTTATTTTTATTAATCCTTATCCTTGGAGTTAAAATGTTTGATATGGCTCATATATTGAATATGTATGATAGATAAGAATCCATATGTTAAGTATGAGATAACTATGTTATATGTCTCACAAATCTTGTATACAATGACCGATCTATTCAACCATATTTCAAGATTTAACCATCGGTCAAGATAATATCCAATGTTCATTTTTAATTATGTGCATATCGCATTCATGCTTTTGTGCTGATATGCATGTATTACATGTGTCGTATTAACTTATGTTGAAGCACGACCGCGTAAAACATATGGGAGTGTCTTATACATTAGCCATCAAAAAAAAAAAAGATGTGTGTGCACATATGTAGGTGTACGTAAAATTTTGTGGTAAGGTGCCAAACGAACAGCTGAACTGTAAAAGTTTGTAGGAAATATCAAGTTCCGGATGTATATGGAATAGCAATATTTATAGATGTCAAGCATCTCCGGTTTCAAAACGCCACACGCACTAATATGCACAATTTTAGTGTCCGTGTAATTTGGGTAAAATTTACAGAAAAAATCATGAACAAGTAAATGGAATAATATTTGGAAATTCCAAGCACTTTCTGTTTGAAGTTCTACATCCGTGAAGCTAATATTTATTGCAACGGCGAATTTATAAGACGCGACTGCCTATTCCAAGCGGTTCTGACTTAAGGGAAACCAGCTTGTCGTGATAGTCTTATTGGTACATCTATTATGAAACGGATTTAGATATTTAGATGTCGTAAGATTAAATAGATGGTTGCGAAAAACGTAGAAGAAGTATGGATGGTAGACAGTTTAAAAATAAATAGACAGTATGGATAGATCGATTCGAAATATAATAAAGTTATTGATAGCATTGAAGTAATACATATAAGAATGTTATATATGTATATATTCAATGTTATTTTATCGCTAATATCTATAGGAATAATGTCGATATACTGCAAGAGTATCAATTTCTGGTGGGTTTTTTTTTTTAGAATGTAACCATTTTATTAATGGTACAATTGGATTGGATAAAAAATAAAAATAACGTGAAGCCTATACATATACAAGTACGATACGCTGAAAGCGGTGCAAAGGAAAGAAAATACTGTTCACTGGCCGATTGAATAATTCATTATGCAACATATGCGCAGCCCGTCAACAGCGAAAATGCACACAAAGCGATGTCGGCGATTTTAAAATCATAAATTTTAAAATTACCGAAGAATGGACAATTCAATTAACGGATTATTGAAACATCTGGAACAACCGTACTTGCTTTATAGAGTACGACAGATTCGAATAATGATTATAATTGATGTAAACGATTAGATACGCGCAATTGTAGTTGACTTAGAAAGTAATTTATAGCATGACAGTTCCTTGTAATCGCAACATACTTATTATTATATGCAATCGATTATATGCATTTATACGCAAAATCAATTATCGCACTGCCAAAATATATTTCGAATGCTTTTTGATCGTTTGCATTCTCTTTCAAATACTAATAAGCAATTAAATATTTAAATAATATTTTAAGCCAAAAATATGTTCATCAGATTGAGAAGTAAAACGCAGGCAATCCGAACTTTATTCGTTTTTGCTCCAACGCACCAGACGCTTAACAAATCTTTATACTGTACTTTAAAAAGGAATACTCAGGAAATTAAGGAGTGATCCGTTCCGTTCCGAAATTTACGAGACGGATCCTTACTTGATTCTTTGGTTATGTTTTTTGCAAACTGAAACCGAAAGATCGTTCGACTTGAAGCAAAGTGCGTCTGGCGGGATTAAGCAAAATTTTTATATAAAACTCAAACAATCCATGACTTTCAGACACCGTGACTGTAGCCAGTCGACAGGCCGCTTACCGTTTAGAGGGCCGGCATTGTTCGTGTGTCAGGCAGTGATCTTTTGATGTTGTAAATTTATAGATATAAAACTAACAAACGTTGCGTACAATCTTTGGGCTTTTTTCGAAACCACAAATGGTCTAGACCAAAGGTTAAAATTACTGTTAGTCGAAATAATGAATAAATTATTTAAACGACGTTAAAACATTATTCGCCGCATTACCAGAAGAGCAAGTCAATAAAGTGCCTCGCGATGTACACCCTTGTAGATCATTATACAGTACATAGAGTCTCCTTAATGAAACACTGTACAACCTTAAATCATACAAATGCGATCCAAATGCTTATGGTCTTTAAATATCATTATCCCTTTGTTTATCGTCCTATAAAGTTTTTGCATTCCGTGCTTCCTATGAGGACTGGTATAGTCTGATCGTTCCTCGTTAACTCTATGAGGTTAGACATTGATGGCGAACTGAAGCTTTCATCACGCAAACCAAGTATACATATATTGAGTGTAACTTTTCAGGAGTCCGACGAGGGAGGAGTCCATATCGGCTGAGGATCTGCCTCGCATTATACTTGTTGTCATAGTAATAATATTAATATTGCAGTGTACATCGCCCGGCTAGAATATTGTGTTGATTTGATACGTCTGCTAGCTACACTGCAATATTAATATTATTCGTTCGTGGACAATTATAAATAGAAGAGGGATCCCCTCAGCCGATATATGTATATGGGCTCCTTCCTCATCGGACCCCAGAGATTTACATCCTGTATATGCAGCATTATAAAAGGTGCTCCATAAAAATTATTTAATCTAAAACATTAATTATTGTCATTAGGTTAATTACAGGCATCTGACGGTTCACTTATATCCCTTGGAGGCAATCGTCATACATTAGAACCACATGGATAAATCCTAAAATGTTCAGAACTTCTAGGACACCTAATTCCGTTTCGGAGTTATGACAATAATGAAGTTAGCTGAGATAACATCCGATGACGCGACATCTTTACAGTCGAAGTGGCTGAACCATCGCTAGCTGGCTGGCTGGCTAGCGTGGGATAAATAATAGGTGGGTGGTTGACTCCACATTAGTAGCGAGTTAACGTAAGGATAAAGTTAGAGACCGGATGACCTAATCCGTAACTCGGAACAATGCTAATTCGTAGCCACTGGATATAACTCTAATAACGGGACTTCTTTAAAGAAGAGTTAGAGTGGGAATTGTACTGTAAATTTTGAAGTTTGGCGCTACGTTAATTTGAACTTGGCTCGCAATGAACAGTCGACCACTCGAGATCTTTATAACGTACGGTTGGTTCTCCAGAATCAGTTCTATTCGTCCAAGAATTAACTAGACGTCGTACGAAACGCGTGTCAGAATCGTAGGGTCCATCCGGTTCCTAGTTTTCAACTATATAGCTACAGCACGAGGTTGAAATTAGCGAGCGCGCTACCAGTCGAGGTAAAGCCACCTATTTTACAGCCAAAGCAGTCCGAGCATTCCCTGTTCAATGCGCAAATCATGAAACAGTTATACCTACAATCTACCTGCAATCACGCTACATGTAGGCCAAATTCACAAGGCCGAAAGCCTTTAGCTAGTACAGTGTAGTGTCCAGTGAATACTGCCTAGTATCAGTCAGCTACTACCTATCAGATGCAGCTACGAGCTAGTATAACTGCTTAGTAAATATACCAAACACAATGGCACAGTTGAACTTTTGTTGATATGAAAAAATATTTTCATGAGTGCACTGTGTGAAACAGAAATGTCGAAAAGTTTGGATATAGTAAAAAAAAAATGAAAATAAAGTAAAACGATTCATACTTCAAAGTTTCAGTCCATATTTTTATCCCATATAATAATACAGATGGTGCAGACCGAGTGACGCATATACTTTCTTACGAGACACTCTGTAGAAGCAGGATAGAGAATAAGGGAGGGATAATTGAATACAACTTGATCGGGCCGCGCGTTTCCACCCCATTAAATCGGGCTTAAACTGCTTGGAGACGGTAAGGGGGTGAATTGCCCCTCGCCTACGTTGGTGCGAGGGAATGTTTACTGCTGCCCCAGCTGGGGGCCAATCAGTATAGTCTCCATACCCCACAAACCCTATAGGCACTATACAACCGTGCAATAGAATCGCGCCGGCAATAGCTAAGTCGATGTCGTTATATTGCCGGATTATTCCTCACCGCTTTTCGTTATGGGTATAATCAAATTAACTTACTTCAGATTTCAGAGTCGTCTCTATACCTGCCATCTACTTGATTCCCTTTCCCCTTTCTCTCTCTACCTCTCTCTCTCTCTCTCTCTCTCTCTCTCTCTCTCTCTCTCTATCTATCTCTCTCTACATTACTCTCGCTCACTTTCGGCACCCCCATTATCCTTCTACCAGCCCTTGCGCGCAACACGCTCACCTGCGTCACTGACGTTTACCACTCATTACCGAGCTCAGTAACGCCAACTGCCAGCAGGAAATACTTGGCGGAACTTGATCATCATCAATATATACCTTTCGATGCCAAACTGGTACTTCCAGCAATCTTACGAATTAGACGAAGAGAATCACTCAGCATATATTCTAAATTCAAAGAATTAAAATCGTCGTTTGAAGCGTTGATATTTTTATAATCAGTATGATTAAAATTTTCATGTTTTTTTTTTAAACCTCTCTGAGTATCCTGACTTAAGTGACTATGAACCTTAATATGCTGGAAACTGTCTTAAATTTCTAAGATTATTTCTTGTCTTATGATTTATGAGAATCTTGCAATTTTCAGTTATTCTCACTATAATAGATTCAGTTCATTGATCCAAAACATCGATGGTAAACTGCAATTGATGATGCGACAGCTTTCGGCATTGGTTTGCGATTTATGTTTAATCTCTCGATTATGCCGCTTTTGGTAACCGTCAGTCACATGTAGTGATCCTTAATGCCTATCATCAATTTTGTATTAATAGAGCTTATTCATTGTAAGTCGATGGTAGACTTAAAGGTTTATTGACGCATTGAATTGTTAGCCGATATATGTACATATGTTTTCAATTAATCATTATATGTTAATTTCATGTAAGCTATTGGAGTCGGGCTAGTTTCATTTGTGCGATATTTATTTCTTGCTTGTCTCTATTAGTAACATAGTTGACAGTCTTGTTAATGGCCCTTCATATTAATTACGCATTTCTCGTTAAGTACTGAGTATATATATAATGACTATTTCGCTTATAATTGTCACAGTATGAATGCACATAGAGATTGCTGCATCTACCATTTCCACGATATTGGACCATTACGCTTTCGTTTGTGAATGTTTGATCAACATTCATTTTTCTTTTTATTCATGATTGATAGATAATACATATATGAAATGGCTTTACTTCCAAAAATTGATCGACATATTTATACAGTTGTATAAAAAATGAATACATACTCTGTGACAAAAAATGAGTTATGTATATTTCTTTGATACGTAAAACATACGTACAAGGAACATATGATACAATATTCATACATAAAATACCACAGATTTCATTAATGTTATATTTTTATTAAAACTTTAAAATCATTTTTTATCTTTCGTTTCTCTCAGTGAGAAGGAACTGCCATATTGATAAAGGTATGTATACTTTTTTTGTACATGTGTACTTTCGAGTATACGGAATCGATTGCAACCTATATAAAATAATCTATGGGATTACGATGTTTCAAGGGGTCGAGAAAGATGTAAAAAATGTCAACTCTTCTGTCGTCGGCTACCAAACGTACTATTCTTTTCTGAAGTCACTGAGCCGTGCCCCGTGTTTTAATCAAATGAAAATACTAACTGGATTATCATTAACAATTCAAAATTTAATTAACACGTTCACAAAATAAATGCTTAAGCACTTTGAGCATCACAAGTAATGCTCATGGTAGCGACCGTGTTAGCATGATTGTATTCAAAACTCAATACTGGAAAAAAGAACGTTTTTGTTTCAGTTTGATACAAGTATCACGGCGATTCACGGTATTACACTTTCATCCCGTAATATATCAATAAAAATTTCCCAAGAGACGGAAAAAACATTACAATCATTGTCATGATTATTTATCCATCATCAAATTCAAGAAATTCCTCGTACGAAAATTCGCCGATAAAATAGAATACAAATAAATGCTACAGATCAGAGTCATCTGCTAAGCAAAATACAGTAAAGGAATTAATGCAAATTCAATAGAAGCAAGCGCGTATGATATCCCTCAGATTATCCGAAAAAAAGGTACTCTCTGTAAAAGATTCCATCCACTTTTGAAACTCACCCTTGACCCAATACTAGAAGCGAGAGGCAGTGTGCACATTAACGTAACGAAAGCGTGAGTTTAAAAGTAAAGGAGTCGGTGAGCAATAAAAGAGGTCACGCTGAGGTCGTTCAGGAAGGACTTTGGACTTTGATTAGCCGGATATACAGCGTATACGATATAGAGGTTAGGTATACCTTGAGTGGTACAGTATAGAACTAGGCAGGATTAGACGGGTCTGGGGGCTTTGCTGGATTGGTAGAATCATGTAGTGGCTGGATAGCCTAGGTTGCTCGACTTCTTGGCAAGATTAGCTTAGTTACAGATAACGCCAACGAAGTCTATACTGGGTCCTGGGCCTGATGCGCGAGATCGGGATACGGCAAGAAGTTTGATTATCTTTCCGGGAATACGGGGTGAAGTCGAGGTCTGAGGTCGGAGGTCGCACTCTTCGTCAGATGTTTCTATACGGATGGAAGGATATTGTGATCCCTGAAGCACAACTGGAGCCACGCTTTGGTAGCTACTCAGCTATATTACATGGCCACGGTGCGCACACCACGCGGAGGCATCCAAACAAGATCCCTATCCCCACTCGGAGTTAATTGCCTTGCCAATGTAGGATTAGCAGGCTTGAGGACTCTGGAAGCTGCCCTGTGGCCGCTTAACCTTCTGCCTATCCACAGAAATACCCGTTGTTCCTACCTGATGCTCCACTTCAAATTTCGAGCGTTTCTCTACCCCTGACTCAACCTGGCACCGTCCTCCTACATGATCAGCTTTTGACCTCTTGAAACGTCAAGAATGTGTATGCTTAAAGCATATAAGATCTATCTAGAGTCTCTATAAATATTTTAATTATTTTCTCTCGTGTCCCCATTGGATGCGTCGATCTTCATTGTAAACTGAAAAAAGAGAACAGTAATGGTTACTAGTCGGGTTAGCAGTGAGCCTCAGTAGTGGTTCCCACTTTGGTGCAAAGTGCTCATCACTTAAAAACCCTGTAAGAATTATTTTAGAAACGGTAATGTCTATTTGTCACACAATTTCCATTTCAACTGGGACCCGCTGTTATAACCATAGTAACCATTATTGTTCTGTTGTCTCCGTAATACCACTTGTAGAGCTCATACTTCTTATATTTGAAATTAAGAATACGGTCTCAAAACTTTTAGATTGCGTCTAGATAATGATATTCTTATTATGGAACTCGTTAGTATTCGTTACGTAGCATCTCGAGTAGCTGATACACATTCTTACCACCTTGAATCTTTTAAGATTTTCGGATAACTTCCAAGTTTTGTTAACCAGTTGGTGTACTCGAGCGGTTAATCTAACTGGGTGTAAGCAAGATGTTTGGAAAGTTTCTACTTCCGGTACCCTTTTCTCAGTGAGAGCTCGGACTGTCCGAGTTCCGTTACCACTTGGAAACCTGGTTAGGTACATCGACGGTAAAAGGTACGGTAAGGAACTCTGAGATTTTCCACTATCTGGAAAAGTTGTAGAAGTTACGAGAGCATTTTGACCACGAAGTGCCCTCTGCAGTGACGAAACAACGTGAATATAGGTGAGGCAGGAAGATCCAAAACCGAGTTCCATTTTCGAAGCAGAACGAATGAAACCACACTTCTGTGGGGATCGGTTTGGCCTGCCTTCAAAGCCAATGGTACGAACAGGACTATTAATCAAATCGAATCAAGCTGTGCCTAATCAGTCGGTGATAGCCGACCGAGTAGGGAACCATAAAAACTTGGATTGGCTATCGAGCAGCGTGCAGGGTTCAGCACGGGGATCGCGAGGGTTAGGTAGCTTCTGTTATGTTGTAGAGCTAGGCTGTACTGACGTTGAAAGATGGAGGTGCTCCTTCTCTCTAGCCGCTGCTTCCAGCATGATGTAGCACCATCCGAACGCGCTGATAGATCCAATTTACAGAACGCCTTGCCGCTGTAGAAGACAATTTTTAACTTTACAAAGCTACAACGAGATACAGACGCCATGACTAAAATTAAGAATTTTACCGTAACTATCAACCATTCGACCAGTTTCACCCCATACATTTTTTGAACCCCACTCAGTGGAATTCGAACTGGACATAATACAGTAATTTTGTCTTACTATAAAAATCATGCCTATACGTGCTGTCTGTGTTTAACTCGACCCTCGTTAAGAGAGCCGATTAAAAATTAATTTTCTTCTGAAACACTATATGCTCAACTCGCTTCACGTAATAGAGTATAATGATTTTTCTAGTATACTACACTTTCAAATAATGTTATTTTCTTACTGCTCGGCCCAAGCAACTCACCCGGAAAGTCGACGGTAGGAGGGCGGCGGCGCCAATTTGCTCCAGGCGCTTCAGACAGCGTAGAACGAGCGAGCGCCGGGAAGAAAGTTGAAAGGAAAAGGCAGGGCGTTTAAAAAGATATTGCAATCTCGACCTTGCTGGGACCGAAAAACAGTATCGATCAAACTTGTAACTATAACCGCGCTTCAGCTACTATTAAAAATATACCGTAGAACATATATATTATACAAGCTCCTCCAATTAAAAAATCATTTCGTTACATGAATTAAGAAGAAAGAGAATCACTGGCTCAGGATTTTCTGGTTTATCGATAATATTTATCCACCTCCCTGTACCAAGTGGTGCTAGCCTCATCGTCGCTCTGGAGTAATTAGCATCGATAAAGATCATCGTATAAACCTATGGTGGTTTGGTATCGTATGGTAGGGCAAGTCTGGCGCGGTCCAGCTTGGTAGAGAACATCGGAAGTGTCTCGCCAGCGTAGGTGACTGAGCATTGGCCATGTGAGCACAGCTGCCTCGACGATTAATGGAAAACTTAATTATTGGTCGTAGATCGGAAATCTGTGAGGGTTAGTTCTATATATGTATAAATGCCTTTGAATATATATATATATATATATATATGTATCTGTGCACGTATTGGTATATATATACGTATACAACAGGAACGTTTCATAGGGTAGGATGATTGCGTATAGAGGCCGACCGCGTGGGATGTACTTGACGTATCACTCGAATGATCGGATATCGATTAGACCATCGACCGTACGGTTGACCCTCGATAGGTCGTAACTTGCACTCGATGCTATTCCACTAATTACCAAGGCGACATGGCAATGCGGATGGCACTTCAACTTCCACAGTTTCATCATTATACAGCGAGAGTTATCCTAGACTCCGAGTCTGGTAGGAACCTTCGTATGTACCAGGCGCGCTACTCTCTAATCAGATTACTGCCGCCCTCCGGTTAAGGTGAGATTGACACGACGACTTGAATGACTCTGTAAAGCGAGTCATTGATAGGAAATTGTAGTCGTTTGTTGACAGAGAACCGAGTGAACTATTCGAATAGAAAACTGTCGTGCGTATCAGTATCCTATGACATGTTCATAATATGATATCAAGAACACCGTGCCTGTAGGTGAGGGTAATCTGGTTAGAGAACAACGCACCTAATACATACGCAGGCTTCTCCCAGATTCGGAGTTTAGGATAACTCACCCTGTATACTGTGACACTAAAATATCGAGTTGCAAAGTCCTGGATTTAATAATTAGTGCGTTCCGATCACCGGACGTAGTATCGTCCGTCGAGAAACATCACGAGAGGTACCGACCAAGAAATCCAGGGTCCAAAAATTAATTGTTATAGGAATTAGGTTAATTTTATTGTATAATTATTTCATGCATGTGGTACCCGGTTATCATCACGCCACGATAACCACTCGTATGGACATCCAGGAACGAGTACCAGTGTCAGTATCGCAGGATGAAAGCCGTCATCGCTTATGCAAGGTATAGTGAAGGACAGTCAAAGACGCCCGACCCCTCCACCCTCCAACCGGCGACACCCGAATTGAGTAGAGAGTTGGTCACGTAGAAGACATCGCCATGGATCATCACGTATTATTGTAGTATCGTCGGTACTGATATCCTAGGAAGGGCATATCACACGTGCTGAAACGGAAGTGAGCTACCCTGGCAAGGCGATACGAACCTCTGCCACCTATCCGTCCTGGCGAAGTCCGGATCATCGCCAGAAGGCACCTGGACACCCGATGCTACGGCAACCAGTTCTGACAGACTTTTAGCGAGCCCCTGAAGATCGCAACCAGACTTCGTGAACTATGATTGTTCGCGTAGACCGTGTAAAGAATTTAGACCGTCCTTCCGATTATCGAATGTTTACGATAAGAAGTCACCGATTATAACATTTTTTGCAAAATATTTAATATTTTGGTAACTAAAGTCCCATATTCGAGTCCAATGCGGTGCTTCGAAATTAGCGTGTAGCGCTATGATTGCCGAATACTCCTGCGATGACTATTGGCCTAGAAGGACTTTGACGACAAGGAAGACACTAATCCAACGCGTAGGAGAAAATCCTCCGTGCGATTATTCTTTCGGTGCTAGCCGTCTTAGCCGGATGCGTTCTTGCAAGTTTTCATTGTTGTCTCGCGAAGTATTGCATCGTTCACGGTAAGAGTCTCGCTGTTCTGAGAACGAAATTTTTTCGCCTTCGTGGCTTCTGCGAAGACGCAATTGTTAAATGTGTCTCGTTTCTACCCTCCCGATTGTGGCGTATGAGAGTCTCAGGTTTCACCAGCAGGGAAGGATTCCGTGTCTCTGGCTCTGAACATTATATATTTCTCGATAGTCTTTACATATTATATCCATTAGCTTTCAAGCCCCCGTGATCTTGGAAAATTGGACAAAGATTCCGTGAACCACGCTTCTCGTGTATTCGCGTAGTTGGGTACCGCTAATCATATACTAAATTTTTTATCTCTCTATTTTATTATATTTCCACTTTTTCTGTTTCTCTTTTATTTTGTTGTATTATTTATTTCGCGATACTTAGATCATATATTTTTTACATTGTATACGCTTTCTTATCTCAGTCGACCTCGTCCGTACCGGTAACGGTATTCGAATTTCGTGAATAGTCCCGCCGTTTCTCAGGATGTCGCGTAGATTTTTCGTAACGACTGTCACACGTATATTTCGATATCTCGATCGAACCTTAATTTTGTAGGAGCATAAAAGACTACGGATTGAGTTCTTTCGGTCTGAGGAATAGAGTTTCGAATTTTGTTGAATTTCATATTTCAATTGTTTGACATGTCCTTCAGGAACAGTGTATATCGTATATTTAGTTTTTGCTTTCCTTTGTCTCACATGTTCCGTAATGGACCTTATCTCGCGTGATCCTGAAATATTAATTTATTTTATTTATTCTTTTCTCGAGCTTGTTAATTTTCCTTGTGTCTCTACCTATAAATCCTTTCCAGCTAGCCGGATCATCTTTCCTATTTTTTTTTTTGAATCGCGTACCTTTCCGTGACATAACGGTATATCTGGCACACATTGTGAACTTCCGTGACCTGTCCCTCATAATTCTATATCTTTCCCAACCTTTTTTAATCCTCACATTCCATAAAGACTAGCGCACCGTTTCTCCTCGCACGCCGCTTCCTCAACGTTAATTTCTAACTCTACTAAAACACCCCCTTAATACTTTCCTTAATACTTCCTACTTTGTACTTTCAAAAATTCGTAATCTCAGAACTTCAAAAAACCTATTCCCTTGCCAATCCTTCCCGTTACACTGAAAGCGGGTTTTCCGGCTTTTTCAACCCCTACCTTCTATTAATTTTCTCAGTATAAAAGGACCAACCTTTCTTTAGTGTAGTTAGTAGTATTGACATTATACACGATACTTCTTGCAAAATGCATTCTTTGACATCGATTTCATCTACCGAGAAACCGATCAGCTTCCTGGACCTTATTAAAAAAAATTGATCGAAAACCATTCTTTGAATCGTAACATCGGACGATCCCGCGCTTTCAAATAATTTTTTAATTATATCTCACAAGGAATGAGAATGTCTCGGTGATATTTGTGACAGGATCAGTTTTGTCGCTACGCACAGCTACAAGGATCCGAGTTCCGAAACAACTTTAGAGACACCTAGAGTAAGTAATAGGACACTTTGACGCACCAATATGTTGTTATTGAGGACTGCCAAGGATAGTCTTTACAGGATGATCAGTCGGTTGTATATCCCATATCACACTAAAGTTTAGTAACAGTTACTGAATATATCTCATCTTCAAGTAGACGATAATAATTACATCAGGAAATACGGCAAGATAATTGAAGCGGAATGTAGCGAAGAAGCTACAGAGCGGATAATGGAACAAATATAGTTTGTCGTAAGCAGAAGGATACGAAATAGCGTAAGGGCAGAGTCCTAGTAAATTTGCGAGTTTATAATAAAACGATGATAATAAGGAGCGAGTTTTCGATAGTTTTCATGTAAACTTTGTTTAATTCCTGCAAAGTATATATGATAGTTAAGATTTAGACTTTAAAGAGAAATCGATAAAAAATATAAGGATCCTAATGTTCGAGCAGCATTCTTGGTTTGCTAATTCTTGGGTTACCAATTAAGGCACAGGTTTGAACCCCTTCATCTACTCCTCTAGGTTCTTAACTATGTAAACTATCCACCGTGTGGTTAAGACATCTCCCGATAAGCAACTCTTGGGTGGCTCGCTCCCCCTCTGAGACTTCACATGTTGGAAGCTTCCACAGCCTAGAAACTATAAGACGCTTGTTGCTAACACAGCCAACTAAATTGCTCCCCAGCAACAATTTATTATCGCTGCCGAAGCTACTAGTAATAAGAAGACGGCGTGTAATCCACTCTCACCAGGAGAGCTTAGCGCCTTGTTCCTAAACGTGAAACATTATCAGCATGTGTGTCGCGTTCGAAACGTCTCTCGGTCATTCTTTCCGGGTCTATCGAAAGGCACTGTGTGTCTCTTAGGAGCGTGTGTGCTTTGTCGTGTTAGCAGGTACGCTTCGATGAGTTTGAATGATTTTTCAAATCTACTCTACACCTCTTAGGGATCCACTGACACGTGCGAGAGCCACGAGGAACCAAGAGGAGACTTCACTGGCAGCTTCGTGAAAGAATCGGAAGAGATGGGACTCCGTCATTCGAGGATATTCGGAGCAGGAGATATGCGATATTATATACATATATGTATGTATAACAGTTGTGTATAGTACAGAAATACGTATATGTGGATATCTCTTACGGTCGAGTCTTCACGTCTGGAAATATGGAAACGTTAGGTTGGGTTCTTGAGTCAGTAAGGTATAGGAACGTACGTTGCTTTAAGAACATTGAATTTAGACGTATGTCGAAACACACGCCGAGTGTGACGTGTCCTGTGAAGTACGGGTTAAAAAAGATGAAAACAATTTCAGCCAAAAGTATAGAGTCAGACCCTTAGCGCACTTTAAACCACAAGGACAGACTTCAATTTGAAAGCTTCCGCGTTCAGCTAGAACGTACGCTTTTACGTAACGCGCCGAAAGGAGATCATGCGACGAACTTGTGCAGCCGTAAAGTGCCCAGAGCCAGTGCCGCTTTTAATGCTGTTTGCTCGGTCCCAATGCCCATAGTAAAAACTAAATATAAAGCAGGGCTTTTGTCGATGTAACCGGCTGGAATAGGAGCGGCTGTGTTTGTCGAGCTAAGTGACACTAATTGAAAGTTCAATGCTGGCATATTGATTACACCATAGGTCACATAATACCGTGCAAACGTGCCGGTAATTCAATCTCACTTGCTTCTAATTTATCCCGCAACTATCCATAGTTACGTATGATCAGAGATAGTCGGTGCTGTCGTGCAAGTCTATTGTCATTATCTTATTTTAAGTGACAGTCCCATTTGATAGCAGTGATACGTAACTCTTCTTTGGGATATCCATCTTTCCGTTCAATAAATCTGTCATGATGACGTCTGGTGCGATTTCATGGATGATGTCTCACGTGGCTCATTCCGAGCAACGCTAAACTGTATTAATCACGCGTAGGAGTGCCACGATGCGGTCCCTCTAGTAGAGAAATCCCGCGATGTACTGACCAGAGACACCTACGAAGTCGTGCTTCAAAATAAATTACTTCGGATTCTTACTAAAGCTTGGGAATGTTACGAATGCTGGAACACACGCTTCGTCAGAAAATGAAGCAGCGGTTTGTCTCCGTTGGACCAGACTAGATTTTCCTGGGTACTACGTTAGATACTCTCAAGCAATGAATCGCAGGAAGAAAATCTGGCAGCCAAGAATATCTATCCTACTTTTTATTCTGAGCGTATCTTTCTCCAGAAGATTCGATATTTCTTGTAAGGAAAGTGACGAAGGACAATGGTAGGCGCGGGTGAACGGATAGAATTGCTGAACACACGTTTTAGGTCTGATGCAAAGAATAGTTCCTCTCGTAGAAGGTTATGCTATGGAAGAAGAGAGGAGAACCGACGCGGAGTCAGGATGAGCTTGAAGGATTAATTTCCTCCTTGAGAAAGCTTAACTTCGAGTTGTGAAGCCAACCAAACTCTGTCCCGGCATCGTCGGATAAATGTTAATCAAGCATTTATCCTCGTCCTCGCCTTTGTCAGATACGTTATATTTGTCAGGGAGTCTTGAATGTCTATTTAAGTATAGCTGTATAGATATATATCTATGTTTATAAAGGGAAACGTAGAAACATATGTACACCTCGTTACATATGCAGGTACTGTTGGTATATATATGTAGGAATAGCCAGAGCAGCCATCCACTTCTGAATGGTACCCCTGCAAATTTTCACTCCGCATGCGATAGTGGCAGTTGCACGCGCAAACTTGGCTCAACTTGAAGAACTCCCGAAGAATACTTCCGGTACTCCCTGCAGTGCCTGAATGTGGATTGCATTTTGCAGCTACGCTCGGAGCGCGACTCGGCTGGGTACACGATTTTCCTGAGTTTATTCCGCCACGTTACGTAGCGGAATGCTCGCTGGTTTCGAATTCCTGGACAATGGCGTGCCTCCAAGCAAGAGCGTACCCAGCGCGATAATAACTTGAGAAATCATAGTGAACCTTGACCAACTATTATGAAGACATTATTCGACTATACCGAGCCCAAGTATCTTCCCAACTGTACAAAAATTCATCTATACTTTCCACCAGGGTTACGTCCAAGAGCATAGATAATAAAGCTCAAAGGATCAACGGTAAGAAGCGGAAGTGACCAAAAGATTAAATCTAAAGCCGGAACGCGCGAGGGTGCTTTTGAATCGGCCTTATTTTTCGGCGGAAAGAAGAAAGACGATGAATCCGGAAAATGTTAAGAGAGCACAAGGTGCCGGGGAGAGTGGCACAAAATAATAATAATAGAAGGCAAGAACGTAGACGGAGACCGAAAGGTTGAAAGACGAAGAAATTCGGCAGGAAGGCCAAGGAGAGGACACGACAGTGGCACAATTATACCAGATTAAAGATACGCGCTCCACTACAGTAGGGTCCTGACCAAGTATAGTAGGGGACATGGGGCCAGCTCGAAGTAGCTTAGCGGAGATGGCTCACAAACTCTCGTGGCTTCTTGTTGGCTTGTAGAGGGAGGATTACAGGCTCTTATCTGCACCTACTCAGGAAATTAAAAAGACCACCAGCCTGATCCTGATACTTGGAATTGGGAGGCACTCATACAGTCCCACGTCAATATACTCGTTTACAGTTACACATGGACGATACCCTGGGAATGGAAAGAGCGACAAGCGTACAACAGTGTGTATCTGCACGTATTGTACGCTGCATACGAGACGGAGTATGTGGCCACACGAGGGTTCGGGCGGAGAGTAGCGCACCTATGATCCGCAGCACGTGTCTATGTGCTGTTTATAGTTCTGTTGTCAAAGGACGCAACGCAGGGCGAAATCGTGGAAAGCATACAGACAGCTGCGAGCCTAGTATATTGGCGACCTCCCTTTCCCTAAGCTAGCTTACAAAGTCACAACACACGACCTAACTCGGCTGGAAAATTGCAGTCGAGTTATATTCCCGTACACATGGGTATATTTGTCTACATACACGCCGAACACATTGGAAGCAAGTTCATAGATTGTAGCAATCATAGAGAGAACGCACGTTCATCCAGTTCCTCTCGTCTGATCTGTGAATAGTACCTACTACTTCGTCGAATCAGACGGAAGAGTTGCCAGTGCCGTAGTTATTCCATCGAAGTCTTTCAAGTCCTTCAATAACACGTAGATAAAGGGAATCGAGCTAGGGATGGATGTGGAGTTATGTAGTATTACGCTGTCTCCATATGGCAAGAGAGAATAATACAATGTCGTATGTAAAATAATAGGGACTTTTTAATGAGCTCACAATCAGTAGAAAATAGCTGCTGTTACATTGCGCAGAAAGAGCGCACTTTCAAGATGGCTGGCGAATCTGTTGAGGACTATAAGGAATGACATTTGCATCAAAATAGTTTGTTTCTACCGCAAGGTAGATAAGTAAAAAGCACTATGGACTCGCTACTCCGTGTTATCTCCTGGGAAATTTCTGTAGTTTTCATTTTCTATGAAAAAGAGGGCTGTTTGCTTCACTGTGCAGCGAGCGTTATTGAAAATGCACCCCCGCATCGTTCTACTTTATTTACAACGTACTTATACACGTGCGTGTATAACACCTAGTCACGATTCAAAATCCTCCAGGATGCAGAACCAAACCACGTGAAATACCTGAAAGATGATGGTGGACGTTTCATTTGTCATATTCTTTCACGGAGAAAGTTTGTGGCTTTCATTTCAATTTGTGTTACCCTCACACCGTGATTGTGACGACGCTATTTTATCTGCATTTGATCTAAAAATTTGAAACCCGCGCACAGCCGCATATCGAAGACATACGCGCTATTAAACGACTGAGGACCATTTGCGGCAGAAACTTAGTTAACTGCTTTCGGAAGTTTAAACAGTACCAACCCAAGGAAGTAATCTTCTAGCAATTCTATAATTTCGCCAAATAAAGTTCGCACCCTAGTTTTCAATTTAGTTGAATAGTTTCGTCGGGCTCCTGGAAGGAAAAACAACGGCATACTTTGAAAATGAGGTTACAGCTGTTAATATCTTAATCAGAAATTGCACGTGGAAGAATTATTTTTTATAATGGAAAAGAAATCGATCTAGAAATTTCGTAAAATCGGTTATTAAAAATTTCCATGCTATGTATTCACAGCCATTAAAAAAGAAGTTACATAACAAATATACGTCCAGGGCTTCAATCAATTCGTGTTATCTGTTTGCTCGTTTCGAATACTTCTAAAATCGAACAAGCCACGCGTATGTAGAATTGTATTGGCAGGTTTACGCTACACTGAACAAATACGCCAGATTGTTGTCCCAGTGCAGCGCAAAGAAGTGACACTTCGGTACAACACTACAGGATCCAATGGAACCTTGAAAAAACTATCTATAGAAAATATTAATTCAGAAGAAAAGTGAAGAATAAATGAAAACTACACCGAGAGAATACATATAACAAATATGTATCACCATAAATCATTTTCATAATGGTCGGATGAAAAGATATTTTTGTAACAAATGCTCAAAGAATAACCCGTAATGTGTCGCCAGAGGGCACCTTAAAATATTATTATTTTAAACAAATGATTATAAAAATACCTTAAAATGTAAGATAGTGACGTCATAGGCAGCAAAATATTTTCAAAGAAGGGGAAATTTATTAAAAAATATTTATCAGGCAGGTTAACAGTGGCAACTCTCGTGAAAAAAAGGCCAGACGACTTTTTCTTTCAGCGTTTGTTACAAAAACTATTGTATCCAGCTATTACGAACGAATATAAGACTCGTGTGATTGGTACCCTCGTGTCTTATACTTATTCGTATTAGCTAGATAAAATACTATTTCACACTATTATAATAAAGTACATACGAAATTGGTACATGTGCTTTATATATGTATGTACATACATATATATCATATATCGTGCCTGGAATATTTTTACTCCCTCAAAAGAATCCTATCGAGTTTTCAAACCCTCATCGAAATCTGGTTGGCAGTGCAAACAAAATTGCGTATACGTCTTGATAGGAGATTTTTGGGGTAAAAAAGCATAAGAGAAGGGACAAGGGGAGTCTCGTTCTCGGGTTACTGTTCACACGAACCACCGCTGTCACCGCCACCACCGCTCGTTCTCGTTCTATGTCGAGAGTTGAGAGATGACAGGAGTTTCCATGTCGACCATGGCCGCAACTTCTCCCGGAGGGCGCATAGCGGTATTCTGATAGTAATATTAAACTTACTCGATGCCTCTGGCAACTAGAAATTCTCTAGCTCTTTCATATACCACTTCTCTGTTCAATAAGCTCTGAGGATGCAACCTAAATATATCTATACGATTTCTACTAGCTGATACAACGAGTAGCCTAACCTAACCTAGAAAGATTAGTATTAAAAAGCACCATAAAAGAGACGTACGACATAGATATGATTGGCTGAATAGAAAGTGATGGGGAAGAAAGTAAAAAATGAAAATTGTCAAAAATAGTTTACTGTACCGCGGATTTAAACGTTTCGTATTCCCTCGAGCATGAACTACTCGAACCGTGGAGTACGAACAATTGCTCACACGATCGAACAATTTCGATAATTGCACAGTACTCGTTTACTTTATTTTTTCTCTATTCTTTTTTGCCGCCCGTTTCATTTTGCTTTGTCTTTTTCGTCATTTTTTTTTTTTTTTTTTTTTTTTCATTATTTTCGCAATGGATTCGTAATTCGTGTTCGCTGAATTCGCTTCTACGATGCTAATTGCGTTATAGGTTTACGTGGCATCTATCTTGGTTCAGCATACATCAGGGTAAAATAGTTTTGATCTGACATAGAGAAAATCCATTATTAATTAAATGCAATGAGAAGGTAAGGTGTTTCAAGCGTAAGACGATGTCTTCTGAACTTAATAGTTTTTTGCTATACTACAAATTCATCACGTAACATCGTGCTTATAAAGTCTCAGGCTCGATTACGGAACTTTTAATAATTGTAACTTTTAAATATGAATTATTAGTACAGCATGGAAAAAACTACCATCCGCGTTTCAATAGTAAATCTCTCGTGTTAATCATCTTGAGATTTGAAATATAAAATACATATGTAATAGACTTCTCAGATTTTAGAAATGAAGTATTGTGCATAAAAAAATGTAGTCATCGAAATTTTTCACTAGAAAATATTATCGAAAGATATGAGAATAAGTTCGATTTTATATTAGAATCATTGCGCTTTTCGCGTCGGAATAGTCGATAATGATTTACATTGTCAGTTGTGTTGTCACCATCGTCAGCGATTCCCGAAAAATTCAATGGATTTTGTTTGAGATTAATTATATTGTCTTTGCAGTGAATAGATCAATAGTCAAAGGAATATCGAAAATTGGAATATTTTATAGAAATACGAAATTCTGCATATTTTATGGATCGCAGAGATTAATAAAACCTGTTACGACCTTCTAAAATGATTTCACGACAATACAAATTTATATGCCGAAAAGTATTAGGGATAATCTGGCTTGATTAAGGGAAATAATTTCAAATATTTTCAAATTCATCTCTATGATATCAGATATAATTATGGGGAATGTTTTATCCCATCTTCAACGGATGTAAGCAGTAACGTTTATTGTTATATTAATTGCGGACAAACGCGTAACAACAATCTAGATTTATCTAATGATGTAAAGTAAGACCGCGACTAGGGGAAGGTCAGATTTTACTAAAATTCTTCAAGGAATATTGGCTGACCCTGCTTTTGCTCCGTATATTTTTCACGATTTCGACGATGTGCTTTAGCTGCGCTGGTCGCAAATAATTTTTCTATCACCTCAACAAGCGGCATTTTCGTTTTTCCATCTTTTTATTATCTTTTTTGCTCTTTCTTATCCAATAGCATCTCCCCAGAACGCAACAAAGGCTTCGAGTTTCAGCGGTTGATAGAGCGGGCAAGAAATCTGATTGTAAAGAACACCTAACACCTCCATTTTTCCAACACCCGAACCCCTCAAACTCTATTTCTCTCTTTTATTATTTTTCTCTCAAAGAAATATCGCGACTATTTCAATTTTCGCTGATATTGGCGAGCGATAGACGAGGGACGCCTCAGGGTAGCCGAGCAATCCTTTATTTTATCCGATGCCTGTATGGGCATGCATTCTTAGCTACCTTCAGTATCGCATATGATATTTCGCATGTATGTATGTACATAGCAATATATATAATATACTACACATAGATTACATATGTACAGGTCATGAATACATGAAAAGAGGAAAGATCCCATTGTCGAATACTCAAGTTATATTTGGCGGGAGTGAAACGCCTTCAGAGGGAGTAATGTAGCTTTTTTCTACTTATAAGTAGAAAATATATGTTTTTTAAATATATATATTATATAATTTATTTAATATATATTTTTTGAAAAGGAATAAATTTTTAGATCACATACAACGAACATCTTGGGGGTTTCGATGTATATTGTGTTTATATAAAAGCATTCCAACGCATATACAATAAAATTATACTTTTATAACTATAACTGCTCGAGAATGATAAAGTAGTTGCTAATGTAATATGAATTTGCATTATCAGTCAAATATTAATAAATAGGTCTTTCATAATACGAAGAACAAAATTCGTTCGAAACAGCATGTTAGGTGACCAACCCCGGCATATGCATATGAGGCGATCCATGTCACTTCAGCCAGTAAAAAAAAATTCCACAAATAATTTTAAAAAATCGAGTTACTTTATTGAAAAATATTCACCGAGTATCAAAATTTCAATAAAATTTCTGGCATTTTTTTCTTGTTGATTACCATTTTTAATTAAGCATAAAAATCTTTTTGATAAAAAAATTATTTGTGGAATTTTTTTTACTGGCTGAAGCCACATGGATCGCCTCATATATATAACTCATCATTATTTCTTTACCAAACACACGAATGTAAGGGAAGCACGGGAAACACGAATTTGCATATAATAGCTATTACGTATTTTGTTGCCGCAACAGAAAATACGTGCACCATGCATTAGAAACAACACCTACAAATAGACGAAAACCATCCAACTTTATTGGTGACGAAGCTCAACGAACGACGAAGACAAATGAAAATGATTCTTCATTTGTCAGCTAGGCCTACATCATTCTTCGTAATCCTTTGTCCACTTAACCAAGAATCAAGTCTCCCACACGTTGAGCTATCTACGGCCCACAATTGCTTTACACATTTGAAAGACGTATGCGAGCCGCTGACTTTAAACCTAAAAATTGTTTGTCGCGAGACAGTTTGATCTCGCGTGACCGCCGATTAAATGTTAGGTTAAGTGGTCAACCAGCTTTCACCGCTCAGGCTTGTAGAGGTCCAACCAGAAGTACCTCTTGAGCTGCTCCAAGAAGAAGTAGCTTCCGTATAAGTACCAAGGACAGGTTCCCCATAACATAGAAGGTCAGTACCTAGACGGTACGATCCATCAAATCATTCATCCATCTATCCAGCTGCCCATCCATTGGCAAATCACAAAGGCATCTTTCCGTCTTGACGCGGGCTCGCCTTTCACTGGCAATGGGCTACTGGAGCGTATTAACCGAAGGGGCCTGTCCTGAGAATCGTAGCCATCGAGTTCAAGCCGTAAGGCTTGGCCGTGTGCGCGCGAGTCCTGGTACAGGTGTGTGCATAAATCTCGTAACTAACCTACCCTAGGCTACCCTGGCACGCTCCAAGTCGGAACGGGCGAGGCAGTTCGAGAAGAGCGTGCGCGCGCGATTATCTCGGAGGGTTGCGCGCTTTGAAAATCTCCTCTGACTGCCAGTTCTAGAAGGACAAGGAGAGTGAGAGTAAGAGAGACAGAGAGTAACGGAACAGTGAAACGAGAAAGGAGTATTCCACTAGCCAGCTAGGCAGCCCCAACGTCAACGGCGAGTCTTAAGCGTGAACCGGAGTGGGATTCTTCGAGAGGGAGTCCCACCACTGAAAATAGTGGGAGAGCGTAGAGTGGGAGCATGGGCATTTGGCGAATGGTGGGGAGAGGCCGCAAGAGCACGAGAGGGTAGTGATTGTGCTACAGTCGGACCGCGACACCCCCACGAGTGAAACCGCGCGCGCCAACGTGCCCTCAGCCCTCAGCAACCCAAGCGTCTGAACAGTGCTATGCTTTTAAGACTGCACCAGCTGTCGACTTGAAACGATCCTGGCCGCCAGCCCCTTTACCATCGTGCCACGTATCGCTCTCACCCTTATTCGCGAGACTCGACTACTCTCTCGTCTCTTTTACCAGCCCGAGCCACATTGCGCGCCAACTCCCCGCGGCAGAGTATTAATCGGGTAAGTGGTTATAAAACTAGAGAAAGAGAGAGAAAGAGTGTGTGTGTCCGTTCGGTTCTTACCAAATTTTCACCACGTTACATCTACGCGACTTTTCATCTTTACTCTGGGATGACACTACCTTGACACTTTATAAGAATCTACGAAAAATCTGGATCACTGCCAATGACTCGCTCGGTCGATGTGCAAGAACCTGTTGATGATCCAGCGTTTTTTTTTAACTGCTGAATTTACGAATCGTTAATTCTTTTGACTCCTGTTGTGTCTTGAGAGTTTATTATTCGTCGACGGGAATTTGTTTATGGATTGCATCTGTGCACGACGAATCGTGGGTCATTGATGATTGTTATCTTAACGTTCTTCATACGATAGGATTGTGCTTGTGTATCCGTAGGTATCTTTGAAACTGTGTTTTGTTGGGAGTAGCTGCACGAACACAGTTTTTAATATTTTTTTGTGTATTTAATTTTTTTCTTTCGTTTTGTACCATCACAACAAATTTATATTTTTTTTTGACATCGTGTACTTTGCCCATATCACATCCACTGCTAGTTTAAAGACACGGCCGCGGATCTTGACCATTGATTTTGGACTTGAGGATTACCCCACCCCGGTGATGAAAGACCACTATCAGGCAATAGTGAAATAGGATTTCGATTATCGCGTTGATATGGCCGACTACGGTACGCCCCCTACGCTGATCTTGACCCCCATTTTCTATTATTATTCAATGCTATAGGTTTACTTCATTAGATTTTCGGTTTGCAATATTATTATTTTAGTCCCTATTAGAGTTCTTATATCTATCACCTTCTAATTCTCGCGATTTGTCGAGTAGCTCTAAAGCTTGAACGAGTTTTGTGGCATCTGCGTAGTCAATCTTTGCTACTATTTCATGAATTCTCATGGGCAACTGTTGCACAATTGCATAATGCCTCTCATATACCTCTAATCGCGGTGATAAATATTACGCTACTCTAACATGGTCCTAAAAATCCGATAGTATATTCCCATCAGAAATTCAATATCTTCGCTCTTGCAACCTATTTTTAATACGGCTTCGCACTGGTACTGAATAAAATTCTGCCTCAAATTTGGTTTGAAAAATCTGATAATTTCGAAATTCCTCACGATGTATTAAATTCCAATTAAGAGCTCTACCCGTTAAACAAGTTTCTATCGTGTTTAGCTAATTTTCATGAAGCATATCGCTTACACAAAAGTATTTTTCTAATTAACCTAGAGATTGTTGTGAATTGGCTATACTATTGTCAGAGAATTTAAAAAGGGGCACCTCGACTTTGCTCCTGTGAAGTTGTTTTATAAGTTTTTCCACCAGCAACTGGACGGACCATTGAGATCTTCACGGCATTTTAACGCGCGTATCAGCGCTGATACGCTATTACGCACTATTCTTAATTCGGCACACCACGTCTGCATTTCTCTTCTCGGTTCAACGATTATATCCATTGTCTGATTATTTTAAACCGCGTCCATCCTGACCTCTCAAGCCATATTACATGCGTTATCGGAATTATTACTATGACCATCTTCTCTCTCACGGTATTCAAATTATCGTCAGAGAAGCCCTTCTCTGCTTTGTTTATTTAATTGAAGAATATGCTACATTTATTATAATAAAATTTCACTATACTTTCATTATTCCCTTGAATATTTCCTATCTTGAGCTTTCGTTGTACGTACATTTTATGATAATAATTTTATGTATATTATTATTTAAATAATAATGCTTACGCACATACAGTAACAGGGTTCGCCTTGCAAATATCTGATGATTCGTTGAATTAAATTGAGCTCCTTATTTCTGATATGCCAGATCTCGTGATATATATGCTGTGATTATGCTTTTCTGATTTTCCAAATTTTCACTTGGCTAAGTCAACATGTTGTCCCAAAGGCAGGTATATTTCGTTCAAATTCCATGACAATAAACTTTCTGGACTGGCGTGTTGCACGGTTAACAGGCGAATAGAACGAATGGGACGAATTCAGTAGTATAAGCGCTGAATTCGGCGGCACACTGCGAGTACGAGGGCGCTCAAGTGTCACCTTGCTATTTGGCGCGAAATATAATTTGTAACAAGTTTCTAAATCAAACATTTAATATTCCCACCTATTTCTAGTCGAGCGAGTTCTAAATAATCACAATATATATAAACTTGTCAAGGGGTAATTATGAGGACGTGTGGCATTCACAATGGTAAGCCAATGTGTTTTTTTCTTAAACTAAACCTTGAGACATTTGGCATTAGAATTCTAACCTAATGTAATCTAACAAAACCATTTCTTAGCCCATCACAAATCCGAGTGTTTAACATGAAAAATTCTTTAGAAAATTCGGTGTGAGTACCGCTTTATGGTCCTGACAGTATATCTTACGTATCAAGATGCTATCAGGCCCGTCCTGACAAATACCGAGTGTTTTCATAACTGCTAATACTCAAGGCAGAAAGTCCTGAAAACTACCCTTCTTAAAAAATATACATACACACATCTATATATTCCTATTATATAGCTACGCAGGAAGTTCCGTCGAACGATTTCCACTGCAAGCCGCGTTTCGAGTTTATAATTGTCCTCGAACTTCCCACCCTCATAGCTCGACGTTCTTTTTCATTTTATCTCTCCTCCACCTCTTTTTTTCTTGTCTCTTAGTCATCTTTCTTTTTCCTTGATTTTTTCTTTCTCTTCCTCTTCGGCTATTCGACGGTTCTTTTTTTGTACCTCTTTTATATACGGTAAAACATTTTATCGGGCCGCCACCAGGCCTCATCGCGATGCCACCTCATGACTACCACCCGTGTAATTCCCAATTCTTTTCGTTTCATTTCCGTTTTGATTTACACGCTGCGGAATCGACCCCTACCACGCATCCCATTACTTTGACGGCAAATTTTTGACATGCGATTTCCCGAGCGAATAAAGAATAAGCGATATTCGGATAATCTTCGTAATTTCTTTATCATGTGCTCGACATTTGTATCAACCTGCCTTGACCTAACCTTAATCGTCTTATCGCTCGAATGGGGTGAATTTTTATAGCAATCTGTTTTTGTAAAGTGATGCTTGCTGATAAATGAATTTTAATGTAAATATAATAGCAGTAGTGTGCCAAATAATTTTGTAATATTTTACGATGGTGAAAAATTTCATTTTTATGTTGCTTTGTTATTTTTCGTTTAATCCTCATTTCATATCATAAAATATTTTTGGTGGCAATTGTGTAAGAGTCATGGCACATGTTTCCTTAATTCATCGGAAAATTGATAAGAATGACAATTTTCCAGAGATCTTGTTGCTCTTTTAACAATTTTAATAAAGGAATGTGAAACAAAATGTGTAAGCTGAGTTACTGATGAGAAATAAAGATTCTGTAAGATTATGCGAAAAATTGAGAACTTAAAAATGACATTACAGGGAAATCGATTCGAATTTGTATATGAGTGCCACCTTTAAGGTTAATTTTCAAAGATTTAATTATCTTTGTAATTTCCACTATAATTACATATTTGAAATTCACTTTTCTATAGGAATCTCGTATTACCAATTTCTAATAAGGCCTAAGAGAATCTCTTTGAATGGAGTCACAACTAGTTTCTATAACTGTGTATAGCAAGTGCTATAGTATTTTTTTTTTCTTTCACGTAAAATTCTAAATTTTAGTTTAATACCACATCGCCATATCTGGCAGTGACGTTGTCGGTTTTTCCGGGAATTCGGACTTTATTGCAAAAAATGCGACAAACGGCAGATGTTACGAGTTTTTACGATTTTAACGGTAGGTACCCGCTATCCAGCCTCTATTGAATTTCAGTCGGAACGGCATTACGATGTGATATTCATTTCTGATGGTTTGCAAGAAAAGCACATGGTACCAAAGGCAAAATAATTGTCCATACCTTCGCACGTTTTTTGACGTGCGCACGCGCAGAAACGTACATGCGCGAGGCCGTGTGATACAAATGAAATTTAGCCACGACTCACCGCTCTGTGTCGACTTTTATCGTGATAATATTACGATTAGGTGATACGCAACAGACTATGAAATTAGCAGGATATATTATTTGTATCGTCAACGCACCCTGCTCCTCGTCTATGCTTAGATATTACTTAACCAAGGATAGAAGAAAAAAACCAGGAAGAATCACTATCTCTCGCTATTACGGAGATCGAATCTCGTGACCTTTTGAAAAACTCCATCTCCTTTCCTGCCAAGCTTCTCAACCCTCTTATTCCTTTTATCGATTTTGTTCTACCACGTGAACATATGAACATATCTGATCCGAGTAGCTTTTGACAAAGTTTACTAAAATACTTGATATATTATACAGCACGACAATATATTTTTTAATATTGATTCCAAGGATGTGTTTAATGTTGCACCATTGTGCTCGCTATTTGACTCCGAACACGTAACCCTTTCTTTTTGTACTACTAGATTCTTGTGCCGCGGATTTCCTCGCTCTTTTGCATACATGCATATACATATAAATCTTTAGAAATGTATATAAACATACGTATTGGTACTACGGTTACGTAGTCACGTTTGTTCAGTCTGCGCAAGCAGGTAGATGGAATATTGGCAATTACTCCATATTCTCTCAGCAGAAGGATAGGCACGAGTACACTCAGTTTCTACTAGGTCGCCTTCCTATTATATGCTTTTACTATATCGACTGTACGTATATCGCAGATAGCGGTCGTAAGTCGTAGCGTTAAGGCGTCAGAGTGATTTCAATGCCCGATAAGAACTCGAAGAATTAATCATCCCCTGCGTGCATTATTATGGGCTCAGTCGGTGGTGCTCGTGTGTGTACTATAAGATTCAGCAATCAGTGATGCATTAAAAGCATCGCGATCTAAATATTCAACGAAACAGCCCGATCCATTATGACGCATTTACGCGACATAATGTAATCGCACTAAATAATTGGGTGGTCTGAATGTGGATATGACGTGTGGTAGATGGTTTTGCTTGTTGGGGAGACGCGAGAGAGCCAAAGGGAAAAGTTAGTATGCGCTAGAATGAGAGAAATAAATATTCTTAAATTATATTCACAATATTTGTTCGTAATTAAATACTTATTACACTCAATTTTTTAGACAACTGCAATTATATGAATTTTCGTTGCATCCAGTCTAAGTGTATTATGTTAATCACACAAAAAAATGACTTCAGGAGGTATGCATATTTAGATTAGATATTTGGTGTCAACTTTAAGACGAATTAATGAACCATAAGGATCCTGGCTATCGTTGATAATTGGAGAAGTTCCGAAAGTTGCGGGAAAAAAAGGAAGAAAGCTGGTTAATATTAAAATTCACAAAGACAGGGGTATTGGGCATATGAAATTTTTCTTTGGAAAGAAGAGACAGCATAAGAAATCTATTCTTTGTGCTTCTAGATAGAGGGATACAATTATAGTTGAAATAATGAAAGAGATATCTTGAGGCCATGATTTTTTTTGTCCAGTTATGCTGTTTTTACTTTTATTCTTCTCTTTTTCTTATGCACTCTGTAATTTCCTACACGACCCGTAGGATTTTGCTCGCAAATTACGAGAGATTACAGCATGCGACCGTGAGTATATATACTTATCATGGACTATCGCGAGCATCATGAGAAATAACAAAAATATATTCGTAGAGAACTAGTGTCTAGCGGTACGTTATAAACATATCTGTACGTAACGCATTAGAGGTATAACACCGAGCATTCACCACAGAGCGGACGTTGCTTATATTTATTGCGATAGGTTTTGGGCGAAATACCGGGTATACAAGGGAATTTATCGTCGCGCGTACAAAACCATTTTTTTGTCGGCTCGTCGCAGTCACTGCCCGTCACTAAATTATCAACGACAAATCTCCACGGCCGCGAGCGAGAAAATTTTTTGAACTCTTCACGAAAACATAAACCCTTCCAATCTAGTTATTCACGCCGACGTCTCTTAAGGTTGAAAACTATCAAGACGTCATATAGCACAATATCCCATGGTAGAGCTTGCGAATTCTTTTTATCATTTTCCGCACAGAAACTAAATTTCCATATTTTTACCTCTTTAACCCTAAATCGAATACTGAGTCCGCCCCCCCCCCCTCTCTCTCTCTCTCTCTCGATTTCAAAAGTATCGAGGGTCACCGAATCCGATAAGTTCGTAAAATTCAACATTTTTCGTTTCTCTTTTCAAAGGGTCCAAATGGGGTTGAAACGGTACACGGAACGTGGCTGGGTTGGTCCAATCCTCCAGTTCCGATAGGTCAAAACTTCGGTGAAATTTCATCTGTAGACCAAACGAACCGCGGAATTTTTACACTCACACACGATGTCCTTTCACGAGGAAGAGGTTACAACAGAAAGTCCCGTGGAGGTTGACGCGCGCGATAGGGAGAGAGGATCGGTGAGCCGTAGCCAGTACCTACGCCTCCGTTGAAAGCGAGTAAAAGCATTCCTGAGTCTTGGCTGGGATGTTCCGTCCCCCCAACACCTCTTCGCAACCCACTCAAGTTCGTATAGAGTGGAAGGCTGGAGAGTGCCATAACAAGCGAGTGAACGAGCAAGCGTAGCTTTGGAAACCGCGGCGCAGGAAGAGGTGGTGGAAAATGGCTGAAGGTTAAGTTCTACCGTTCGATAAGGATCGTGATATGCTGGTAAAGTGGTCGTGTTGTTGTTATTCAAACGCACTTGGCGTACCTTCTCGACCTTTCTTCGGAGTTATGTAAGTGGCGGCTTGCCGAAATGGCTTGGTAGGATCTTTAGGATACAAGTGGCACGAAGAGAGTGAACTTTCGCGTTATCATTTCCACGATACATTCGTGGAGGATAAATATACCAGTGCAAATAACAAGGATTATAAATTCGGTAGGCATCCACCACTTGTGTACAGTAGTTATATTTACTAGTGGGAAGGTTTAATAACGACATTTTTTTTACTTACTCCTATATCACAGGGATTTAGTAACGTGTTTTATTTTATCTTGGAAATGCCCAGTTATATTAATCCACATATGGTATATATAAGCTTTTTAATCTACTCTATACTGATTTTTTAAGATTCCAAAGTCTCTTCGTGTTCGCGAGCGTTTCGCGAGATGAAAGTGAATCTGTGAACTATGGGAGTATAAAGAATGTAGCCGTGCTAATATACCAGCCCTTCGATCACAGGTAATGGAGGTTGATATTCTATATATGTGAAAGTAGTGCGAATAACGCGACGCACTTATAGAGACGGTTGTGAAAAGAGTTTCGGGATACGAATTAAGGAAACGCTAGGCAGACGATCGAAACTATTTTTACCATGTGCCACTGCTAATCCTCTCCAAGTCCCCGATCCACCCCACGGCAATCGTGGCCAGGAGTTTAAGTACCGAGGGATTAAAGGGTCGAGTACCTACGGGCCTCTTTATTCCCGACCGACTTGAAACAATGGATTCTGTCTCCATAGGCGACGGACGTTTCGCAAAACGCCACAGAGATTTGCTCGGTTTTGCATTCAGCTGGCAGCGATTACGACACCCCTATGGTAAAATTGTATTTACTTTTCACTTGGAAGAGCAAGGGACTTGAAGTAGTTAGTAGACGGTATACCTAGCTACGACCCGCCCAAATACGAACTGAACTTCCACGTCCCTAAGCTTGATCCCATCAGAAGTTTCCAGTATGTTTATAATCCACTAATCGCCCGCTTTCCTGGCACAATTTAAAACTTTCTTCGGCGCTGTTATCCTCGCGATCCGTGCCCCCCTTGCCAATCCTCCCTTACCGTCTCTACCACCGGTCTCCTTTCGCTTCCGTTCTTTCTTGGTACTTTCGCCTCTTTACTTCCTCTTTCTCAGAACTCCCCTTCGCCTCTCGACCTGCCGTAGTTTCAACTTCATTTTGCGGCTCATGGACCACCGAATTTCTGAGAATCACCTTTTAAATCCCATACGCGCACATTGGCTCTCGCGCGCTGCCAGTGAACTATCTCGATTTCAAAGTGGCCATTTTTACCGAGCTCCTTTTCCCTTATAGAAAAAATTGAGCCAATACCCCTTTTCCAAGAGTTTCCTCGTTAGGCGCGAGGGGTGGCACTGATAGGGATCATCCTATATCATCACCCTCGTCGGACCGATTCTCTTGAAAGGAGAAATCCTCGAAGGCAGGCAAGTGTTAGGGGTATACAGCGGGATACCGAATGATAACTATTCGATATTTTGAGAGCCCCGAAGGAGGGAAAAATAACGTGGTGTTATAAAAAGTCTCGCTTTTATAACTAAGTCCGCTTTAGCTCGATTTAATACCAATTTCGTCGATTGAAAAGATCTTGATGTGATTTCCGGATGTTGGGATAAGTTGATAACCAAGACCCTAAAAGGATATCAATTATTCCGCGTTTAATAGGGCACGCGTACATAATGTATATCCAAACGAACGTCTTAGAAAGTTCTGAAAAGTGGTGGTAATGACTCATTTGCCAGGAAATTAAGTATGAAAGCAAAGTCAAGCTACTTAGTTCAAGCAACGGATTAACCAAGGATATGAATATTACAGATGCTATGTATAAAATATCAAAAAGAAAGTAAAAAATTACTGCTGCTACCTCTATAGTAAATTTAATATATATCTCTCTATATCTAAAATCCGTCCAAAAATTCGTTTCCCAATTTATCAGAAATGTGCACATGAGAGAATCAAAGCAAACACGAATCGTATCAGGACCTGAGGCTGACCGGAACGTTATAGGGTTTGAGGAATTTTCTTTTCTTCTGTCTTTCTCTTTTTCTCTCTCAAGACTCTCCTTCGCCTCACTCTCTCCCTCTCTTGCCTGCCAGGAACGAAATCTCTCGCGAAATACTAATTCAATAACGTTCCCCGCGGCACCGTTCGAAATCAGTTTAGTCGTCGGAGCGAGTTCGAAATTGCGTTGCTTACAGAGAAAAAAAAAGGGAAAAAGTGTGAGAGAGCAAGTGTGGGAAAAGGCACGAGAGGATGCTGGGTTCAGAAAAGAAAGGGGAGAGAGTCAGTCAGTACGTAAGGGTGAAATGGCGGAAGTGTAGAGAGGGATCGCCAGCAGTTCCCACTTGCCAGTATTCCCACTGAGTATGCAGCTGACGTACAGGAAGCTCCGTGAAATGAATCATTTTATTTCACGGAAGGAAGGACGCGTCGGTCACAGTAGAAGATCTTGTAGAAGTAGGAGGACGTACGTCGGATACGAACACCTGCCCCCCCTAGCAACGCTATCTTTACCTAACCACCCCTTCCCCCTCTCCCGACTACCCCCACCGTCGAGCGTGTCTTGATGACATTTACGAGGAAGGGGTCTTCTTGATTTGAAATTGTTCTGAGAGTGTCACTCCTGACTGAACAAGAAACTAATATGGCGTAATGATAGGGAGCAACGGAGATAAGGTATATAAATGAGAAAAAATAAAGATAGTATATTCATCGTCGATGAAAAGAATGAACAAATGGAGGGTCATTCAGTTTCCTTTGACCTTATTACCCAAATCATGCATATCAAGGAGGAATTGAATAATATTGTCAAAATGAAATAGTTAACGAGCTATAAAGTAACGATAAATCTTTGTGAGTATCAATTTTATCTTATGAGTATTAATGAACTACAAGTATTCGAAAAATGTTCAAGTTAATGTTATCAGGTAGGCATCCACGTTAAATATTGCGAATAATCTAAATTCCCGGGAATACTTTCTTAGTTGAAGCTCGAAGTTTCATGGCAAAGTTCATATTGTCCTATTTCAGGTATTATCTCGGGATAATTAATTGAAAGTAATCAGTATTTCGCTGTAAGTTCCAAAGAGCTTTTCAAAGATATTTCATATCGTACTCGTGACTTTTATTTACCATCCTATCACGAAGAGAAGTTTGTGTCAAACTCTCATACAAAAATATTGTAATCATTAGCATATGATATAGTAAGCTTGATTTTTTTTAGAAGGATAATAATCATTGTCTGTAATATGGTAATAAACACAATTACACTGTATGATTGAAGATTTCAATTAGTCTAAAACAATTAGTTATTTTCCATGATAATATCTGCAGATTGTCATATTGTCTTTAAAAGACAATGCTACGGCGAAGTAAAGCCTCCAACTCAGGTATGAAAACCTTTGTCATTCCATCTGAAAATCGTAATTCTATTTCCATTGAGGACAAAAAAGAAAAAGAGTAAGAGTGGAGATTCCATCCCGAAAACTCTACGTACTAGTCTCACACTTTACTGACTCCCTTTTTTTTATAATAACATTTTTATTAGTCATAACATCGTACTACAATTTATTAACATTTAGTAACATTCTTTTATTTCTAATAAGTATCACGCAGGCCTATTTTACAATAGACTCTGGATGTGTTGGTCCTTTTTAGTTAAAACTTTTTTTGTGGTTATAATGCGTTATCTCAATAGTTTATTATCAAGAAACATGTTGTATATTTATGTATTTTTTTATAGTTTATACATGCTTTTGTACATACAGAAAAGACTGGAAAACTGTTTGGTATTTGTTTCGCTTTACTGACTGAAATACATTGCTCATTTTAAGGATAGAAACATCTTCTGTACTAAAGTTGTACGTCGCATAGAGGATGTATAAATTTTCATAAATTCCACTATAATCTGACAATCTTTGCCACAACTCTTATGAATATCTGTCAGGTTGTGTCGACATTACTAATACGATAGCGTGTAGTACTGTATTATACAGATTAAATATCGAGAATAATTTTGTATTTCAAAAAGTAAAAATTAGTTTTCTAATATTTATGATGTTAACCGATGCACCATAAACAAAAGCTACTACATCTATAGTATGCAAAAGTTTACTTGGACACGCGTAGCTACAGAAAAATGTATAATGTATAATTTGCTCTTTATTGTATTGTTATAGATTCTATATACTTAATCCTGTTCGTTCATTTCTTTATTATCCCCACTTCCTCATCCTCCACTACGCAAGTGCATATTCCAATCCATTGCCGAGTAATCGTGACGAGTACGACCTACATTGAAATACTGTTTGAAATTAAGCGTTTAACTTGAATAGCGATCCTTTATTGGTTAACTTTATTTATTGATGCGCTACAACGAAGCGGGTTTCTCTTGCGGCTGGATACAATCAATGCCTCAGACGTGGTTGCATAGTTTACGGATCCCAATCTCCGTATCAGTTTATACCCTTGTTATTGAGACATGAACGCAGGAACAGAATGCTTGTATGATAATAATATTAAACCGAGGCATGGGTGCGGCCGCGCGCTATTCCAATCAAATAAAAATGAATTGACCTAGCATAATAATTAAGTGGACCTTGTGTGTGAGATTGTAGATAATAATCAGCCGTAGGAAGACGCTTATAACTATCCAGACTATTTCTACGTGTATTCACCTCATTTAGTAGAAAATTGTAATCCATTTTTTTTGCTTATAATATTTATTCCGATATCTAATTCCGCCCTTTTAATCCGCGGAAAGAGCATTGTGTTTTAAACGACACATTCATCCGACAACCACTCGGTAAACGATACCCATCATTTCCTGAATAAACGTGTGAATATGGCAGAAGCCTTGTAACAGTATGGGTAAGTATGGGCAGCCTGCTGCTGGTGCGATCCGA